>JAGDQP010021843.1:14169-31219 GCA_022664845.1 Lepisma saccharinum | reverse complement strand
TTAATGTATAACAAAGTTTATGTTACAAAGTCAGGAATAACATTTTATCTTGTGTGACTTAAAAAGTAGTGAGTGTCATTTTACTTTTTCTAAGTTATATCAAAGGATTTTTAAAAGCAAATTAAAAATCTTTATTACAAATTTGAGAACGACAGTTTATTTTATATAGAAACTGAAAAGTTGAATTGTTAACGAAATAATTTTAAAGTAGCATGAACTTTCCTGTTACAAACCCGTGACAATAACATTTTATTGTGCAAGTTATGAAATAGAGTGAAAAGTTAAAATATGAAGAAAGCCTTTTTAAAGTATGACAAAGTTATTGTTACAAAGTTAAGAGTAACATTTTACTTCGTGTAAGTTAAAAGTTGTGAGAGGCATTTTACTTTGTGTAAGTTCTAACAAACGATGTTAAAGGAAACTAAATAAAATCTAACAAGTTTGAGAAAGACATTTTACTTCGTACAATAGAAACTGAAAAGTTGAATTGTCAATTATACATTTTTAAAAGTAGGATAAACTTTTCTGTTACAAAGCCATAATACCAATATTATATTTGCACAAATTATGAAATAGAAAATGGAAAAGTTAGATAATGGAGAAAACTTTTTCAAAAGTATGATGAACATTTATTACAAAACTTAGAATAACATTTCATTTTGTAAAAGTTACAGAGTATAAAGTGTAAGCTTAAGTTAAAATATTTTAAAAGCTAACTAAACTTGTTGATATAAAGTTGTTCATAATGTTTGATGTAACTTTGGAATCAAAATGAATATTTCTTGTTCATGATATTACGTTTCTTCATCTTATGAAAACGTACTAGCTCAATATTCAACATCTTTAGTCTTTGACGAAAATGAAATCACATCATCTATAAGGTTAATATCTAGTGCAAGAGTGAGTTTTTTATTTGTTCTCTTAGGAAAAGACATGTATTTTAAATATTCTTAGCTCTGTATATTATACATCCCCCTCAGAGTATGAATGCAATATCAAAAGTCTTAAAATTGTTCAAAACAGATATTCGATTTATAATAATGTAAAAATCCTTATAATATTTATTCATTTCTTTATCCTATATGATATATAACATAAGCCTATTACAGGAGGTATATAATATCAGATGGATTGAATTCTGTTAGAAAAGATGACTCTAACTCCTTATCCTATAACATATTCATTGCATCATGCCAGCGAGGTATCTCAGGAGGAATATCAAACTTCGTCTGATGAAACATTTGAGCTAATATATACTTTTTATCAACTGTAAGTTTTCTCCTTAGCTCGATATGTAATTCACCTTGACAAGTGCGTATTATGGGAATCATACTTACCTTGATCCAAAAAAAAACATTCATTCTATTCAATTAAAGTTCAATATATATTTTATTTCTAAAATTGCAACACTTAAAAATATGTAACCATTCTAGTATGGATATAACGAAGGTAGGATTACCAAATCGTAGTTGCTTTAAATATTCGAACTGTGTTCTCATGAGTAAAATTTCTGGTTAATTATGAGAATCTTCGTTATTCCATAGAATGGGTAATCAAACAAATACAAAAATAACTTTTGTTGATACTCATATGAGAAGTATTGAACATATCACATGTTAGTTAGGTTCAATTAAGTATATCACTCTAGTGGATGGAAAATTATGGATTCTCACACGTCTGAAAAATACCCTCAATAGAAAGGGGTTTGCACTGGTGCAGTTAACACAACTTCTTAGATTATTCATTTCTTAAAAGCTATACATTCGTCTCCCACTGCAAAATTTGTATTTTCAAAAAGTCAAAGGCTGGAGTTCAACATAACATTAGGTGAAAACCTTTCATATAATATAGTTCTGTTTTTAAAGAATTCAATTGACGTCTAATTAATATTAAGCGTACTATAGGTGTTGATCAGATTATCCTATGTTTCAGATAACGTAAACTTACAAGTCCTTAGTTGTAAATACAAGGTAGATATAAAAAATTGTTGATAACGTGCGATATTCATAACTTGTACAAATAACATGGTTTTGTAACAGGAAAGTTTATCCTACTTTAAAAATTACAGTTATCAATATAACTTTTCAGTTTCTATATCACAATTTGTATAAAGTAAAATGTCGTTCTCAAATTTGTAATAAAGATTTTTTTAAATCGTTTGATAGAACTTACACAAAGTAAAATATCACTCACAGGTTTTTAAGTCACACAAGGTAAAATGTTATTCCTGACTTTGTAACAAATTTTCTCATTCTTTAATAATTATCTTCATAACTTTTTCTATTTCAATAACTCACACAAAATAAAAATGTTGTTATCACAACTTTGTAGCAAAAAAGTTTTAATTTGTTTTAAATGTTTTCTTTATAACTTAAATTTTCATTTTATAGTCTATAAGGTGCATAGAGTAAAATGTCATTCCCAACTTTGTAACTAAAAGTTTATCATACTTCTAAAAGTATGTACTTAACAATTTATCTTTTTAATGTATATTTCCCAATTTGTACAAAGTAAAATGTCATTCACAAGTTTGAAATTAAAAATATTGTCATACTTTAAAATTTCAGTAGTTAACAATTCAACTTTTATTTTTTTACTTCATAACTTGTAAGAAGTAAAATTTTATTTTCAACTCTCTACTAAAAGCGTTTTACTTTGCTTTTAAAATGTTTTGTTTATAACTCAAGTTTTCACTTTCTACTCCGTCATTTGCAAAAGTAAACTGCCATTTTCAACTATGTAACAAAAAGTTTATCATACTTTTAGAAAAGTGTTTCCATAATTTAACTTTTCACTTAATTCCATAACTTGTAAAATCTAAGATGTCATTTTCACTTTTGTAACGAAAAAATTT
Source organism: Lepisma saccharinum (assembly GCA_022664845.1). Classification (NCBI taxonomy): domain Eukaryota; kingdom Metazoa; phylum Arthropoda; class Insecta; order Zygentoma; family Lepismatidae; genus Lepisma; species Lepisma saccharinum. Next base: position 28,365 of record JAGDQP010021843.1, on the reverse strand, counting down.
GACTGCTTTATCAGTCGTGGGCCAGGGAACGTTTTCGGGTCATTTCGGTCACTCGCAGTTTCGGGTACAGGTTTGTCTTAACGTTATTTGTTATACCCTTACACCGAAAGTTGGTTTGTTTCCTCTAGTACTTATAGTTCCTGAGATACGTTTTCGGGTCCTTTCAAGTCACTCACGAGTTCGCGTTCGGGTTTGTCTTAAAGTTATTTTTATACCCCTACATTCAAAGTTGGTTACATTCCTCTAGTCCTTATAGTTTCACAGATACGTTTTCAGGTCATTTCGGGTCATTCACGGGTTCGGGTACGGATTTCTCTTAACGTTATTCCTTATACCGTTACAATAAAAGTTGGTCCCATTCATCTAGTGCTAATAGTTCCTGAGATACGTTTTCGGGCCATTTCGGGTCACTCACGTTTTCGGGACTAAGTTTGTCTTAACATTATTTTTTATACACTTACATTGAAAATTGGTTACATTCTCTAGACCCCTTACTTCCTGAGATACGTTTTCGGGTCATATTAGGATAATCACAGGTTCAAGCATGGGTTTGTCTTAACATTAATTTTTATTATTTTTATACCGTTCATTAAAAGGTAGTCTTAAAATAAAAGTTTCTCTTACGACTAGCATAGAATTTATAGTGTACGTTTTATCAGTTTTTGTGAATCTTTTATCTTACAAAGGTCTGTAAAACTATTTTCATCTTCTTATCAGCAAGATATGTTTCTTATTTCATATTTCCAAAGCATGATAACAAAGTTAACCTAGTCAGTGTTAGTTAAAATGCGATGGGTGAAGGATCTTTCTCTCAACATAGGATAAGTTTTTACAATTTTATTTTAATAATTTTAAAATGTTTCAATTCTGTTCATGTGAGCTTAAGGATGAAAAAAAGCCATCTGAGCGAATTGTTTTAGTGTAACTCAGTAATAGAGGCTTGAGATAGCATTTAAGAAGTTGTAATCTCAATCTCAGCGGCTAACCATCCTGAACAAAGTTTTCCGTGTTTTTCCCCAGTCACACCAAACAAATGAGGGCTAAATAACACCCCTCTTCCTATCTCGGTCATTAGACAACTATTGCTTAGGCCGGATGGATATTGATGATATGGTTAAATGGATTGAAGAAAGTGAGAGGAAAGGGGGAACCTTAAGAAAAAGCCACGCACACGGTGTTTATCCACCACAAAGCTCTCATTACCCATTGCCCATTCTTGAATTAAAATTTATTTAAGATCTTTAGGCAACTATGGGTTAGGCTGTATAGATAATTAATGATGGAATGAAAAAGTGAGAAGAATCAGGGATACCCTAAAAAACTCATGGGCCCACTTTAGTTTAAATTTATTTAAGACCTTTAGGCAACTATGGTTCAGGTCGTATAATTGATGATGATGGAATGAAAAAGTGGGAAGGAACCAGAGAGACCTTGAATTTAAATATATTTAAGACCTTTAGACAACTATTGTTCAGGCCGGATGAATGATAATGGAATGAAAATGTTAGAGGAACCCTGAGAAAATCCACACACGGTTCCCACCACAAAGTTCACACGAGATGAGCTGGGATCGAACCGACAACCTCTAGCGCATTCATATGAAATATCAAAGATATTCTCTAGTGCATAAAGATCTCATTCTTAGTTAATAATGGAAAATATGGTTAGCAAGGATAAAAATCTTAATATTTCTACCTAAACCTTTTGTGTTCATATGAGATAGTAGAGATTTTCCCTGTTGTGTGAGGATTTCATCCTTAGTTATTAATTTCAAAAAATATAGTATTTCTACCTAAACATTCATTGTGCATAGGAAATGTTAAAGTTTTATTCTTGATGCATGAGGATTTCATCTACTGTTCACTAAATAATGTTTAAATAATACATCCTCCCAATTTTCACTTTAAACTCACAATTAAAATAATCTAAATAATAAAAATGAAAAACTTACTAAAATATAATAACAGTGATAATATTTTTCCACTGTGTAAATTATCTCACTTTCAAATAAGACACCAATTCAACTCAAGTTACAAAAGAGAAAAATTCACTAATTTTCACTATCATACTTATAGCACAAGTAAGATCTGGACTGGCGTAAGCCATAGTACTGTTACCGCCCATACAATTTATTTTATCATATAGCACAAGTAAGCAAAAAAATTTAAGAAAACCACCTTTATCTTCAACCATTTGAAGATAAAAAGCTAAAATAGGTAAACATGATAAAATAAGTTTAGCATGTGTTATCTTGTAAACATGATAAGGTGAACAAATATTCTGACTAATACTATTTTTATCTTCTAAATACACAGTCCTAATCTTAATATAACAACACGTCAGCAAATACCCTCTTGTTATCACAATATATAAACATGATAATCTTCTAACTATACAAACCTCGTCTTAAAATAACATAAGGTCAACATTTTCCCCTCGTTACCATATTATGTAAACAAACGGCGGCCATCGTCAGCAAATGCCCTCTTGTTATCACAATATATAAACATAATAATCTTCTAAATATAAAATCCTTATATTAATATAACATGAAGTCAACATGTGCCCTCTCGTTATCTTAGCAAACAAGGAAAAGGGGAGGGTAACAGTCAGTCACAGCCCTTCTGGGCTCTCATGCCATAAACCTCTAGACCAATCAGAAGCCACAAAATAAAACCTAAAATCTGTACTTTTCTACTAAGCTGGCCAAATGTCATAAACGCAAGTGAATGATCTCAAAATCTGTACTCAAGCTTTTTTTGGTAGCTGATTACGAATCTGAAGTCAGAGTTGTAAAATTTAGCACCCTTCATCCCCTATTGACAATCCCTATTCGTGAAAGAACCTGTCTATCATGTTACAATCATGATGAATATAATGTTCATGGATTTTTGAATCGCTGATTACGAATTTGAAATCAGAGCTTCAAAATTGAACTTCCTTAACATTTTCAGAATTTAGCGTATACTTAAATGATTATTGTTTTAAATGAAATATGATAGTTTTTTTCTCAAGTAAATGATTCCTGATTGCATTTTGGGCTACCACTTTGAATCCAGTATGGCGACTTTTTCAACAGATTGTAATATTTACCTAAACTACTCATGATGATACAACTTTATAACAAATTTCGTTTTTCTAGCTGAAGCTTTGTGTAAAATTGATTTTTGTATCCCCCATTTTGAATCTAAGATAGCGTCATTCGAAACATGTAATAATATCATAACATACTAGTGATCATATACGTTCATATCTATTTTGGTTTTTCTAGTTCCAGCGGTTAAGGCTCAGCACTCTATACATCAATATATTTGGCAGCCAATTAGGATCCAAGATTGCGGCTTTTTCAACATGCAATATTCTAATAAACTACTCATGATAATACACCTTTGTGCCAAATTTCGTAGCTCTAGCTCAAACGCTGTAGAAAATGGATTTTTGGGTCCGTCATTTTTAAAAGATTTAATAACAAACAGGGGCAACTTCGGGCAGAATATTTTTGTTTAATATTAACGAACATACATTTGACTCTTACTTACAATAAGTCTGACAGCAGAACAGCACGGAGCAGCACAACTTTTTTATAATAAGATATCGTATTTTAACGCTTCCAATTAATAATAATCAATAATAATTATAGTTGCACTAATAATATTTGATACATTATTATTTCGTAACTTTCTTAATACATTCTAGGTAGTTTCAGACGTTTATTCCATTTTATTTGATTATGATCTGCTTCAAGCTAAGGTTTTTATACAACTTACACGTTTCGTTTACTGCCTCAGAAGTACAATCGATGCAAATCGAACAAAGGTTGCTTTGCGACTCCTTCTGGTACAGGCAAAAGGTAACAAACACTTTCATAAGTAATTTCTGATCATTACAAATGTACTGTAGCCAACCCAACATGAAAAAATAACTAACTAGTTACTTTTTATTTTACTTTGGGCCAACTGTTTTGTAATCGGCCGCACTGTGCAACGCCCAGGTCAAACGGATTCAGCTAGAAACTTGAAATTTATACAGTGCATTGATTTTATTACGTAGGAAAGGAAAGAAGGTATTTTGGACATTCGCCTTGGAAAGAACAGAAAGTTTGTTGCGATAGACTTTGCGGATAGTTGCCAAAGGAACGCGCGCTGATGAAGTAAAGGCATAGTAGAGGTGCGAGGAATCTGGCTCAACAAAAAATTATCTCAAATTCAAATCTCAAACTTTGAACTTAAGGTCAAGGACAATGATAAGAAGACGTCTACAAACATTGAATCCTAGGGTGGGGGAATGTCATAAGAAAGACACACAGAAAGCGCATGTGCGAAGAAAATCAGCGCAGAAAGGAATGCGTAGAAGAAACCAATACGAGTGAGTGGCGCACAACGATTCGTAAAGCAAACCGATGAGTGTGTTAGGGCACATGTATGTAAGTTGCTTAGAAAAATAGTAACGATATGTCTGGAAGCAGGTTACATTAGTAAGACTAGGCATGGACTCTGTTGCTGTTATTGACGAGCATGAACTAGTTGCTGCCTAAGAGAAAGCAGAAGCCGAGGCTGTTTCTACTCCTAATGAAGCTGAAGTCCAAATTCCGACGTGCATGTGTACGCCCCGCTGGATCAATCAAACTTGCACTTGGCGTGCTATTATCGATTGGATCCCCGAAAGCCATATCATATGCTGGGGTTGTTTTAAAAGAAAATGTAGCCAACGGGACAATGCCTGTATGGGTATGGATGGATTTTCCTTCATCCCAATTCCCTGGGAGGAAACAGAAGCTTCATTAAATAATCAAGCAGATCGTATTCTCAAGGATCCAGATACTTAGAATAAGTTGTTTAATATCTACGTAGAATCTGATTCGGAAGGAACTCACCCCACAAGAAATCTTGATTGGGCATTGCGAAACCTAATGAAAACCCGTCTTTGGAACCTGAAACAAACCCTACTGGAAAAAGATCGCAACTACTTACATAATGTATGTCATAATAAGGGTAGTGGCGGTGGTTCGGTTGGTAAAGCGTTATCTTGTTACTCCGGAGATTATGTTATCAAACCAATTCACCGACTAATATGATGTTTCTCCGGAGTATTTCTCACACCATGTAATGCCGGGCTGGTAACTTGAAATTAAGCCCTGTTCGAATTTCTACCCCATGTTCTATCGCTCAGCCTGAGTAGTAAGATGCCAAAGGACCATAAATTCAATTAAATCAAGAAAGAGTATTTAGTATTAATGAGAAAATAGCTATAAACGATTTCGAACTAAACATTATTAACAGAATCTTCCTTTAAGTCACACCACAGGAAAAAAAATGGTACCGACCTAGTAGCCGTGCGGATTGGGACGCTAAGCCAGCTACTCGAAGGTCCGGATTCGAATCCCGGATGGGACGTTGATGTGAATTTTAACTAGCATGTTAATGCTATCAGTTGCATAACTTGTGGTGCTCTGAAATCATAGCAGTAGGTAAATCTTAGGGTATCAAGAACATGAAAAATATTTTTCTGCATATATATTTTCCTACATACTATCATTAAAATGCAGTGTGCTTCATCTTGTTAAATTAATAGGAAGTGCTTTGCTTTGCATTCTTAAAAAAGAAGGTCTGGGAGAGAAGTGAAACTTTTCTCCGGTTTCATAAACAGTTGTAGCTTAAAGAAGATCAAGTTTGGACAAACAAAGAAGTGCTGTTCCAATTTTCAAACATCATTTCAACTTTAAGTTTCAAGGGAAGAATATTATCCGCAGTAGGGATGTTTTAAACATTGATCAGCGGGAATGCTTAATGGTTATAGGGAAATCCCACCCGCATATCTACATTCGTACATAACCTAACATAATATAAAAATCATTTTTCAATGTGCATTACTTCCGTTTAAAATGAACACCTACGTATTCTGAGATAATTCATTATCCAACCAAATAACCCTTGTCTGACTAAAGTACTCATTTTAATTAGGAATTTATTTATTTTGAAATAGGATATTTATTTGTTCGTTCAATTGAATTTGAATTTGATTTGTAAGGTCTTTAGGCAACTTTGGCTCAGGACGGATGGATGACGATGGGATGAATTGGTGGAATGAAGAAAGTAGGAAGAAACGCATCCTAGTAGCATCCTAGAAAACCCACGCAGACGATATTTGTCCTCCATGAACCCCAATTGGCATGAGCGGGAATCGTACCGTCTATCCCAGCACCAGAGGAGAGCGCTATACCATTTAGTCACCACGGTCCTTATTTGTTCGTTATTCACCTATCCGAAATGTTCGGTAGACATGTCTTACACAGTCGGTGTTCATTACGTTGTTCAATTTCCTGAGGCCGAGGTTAAAATTCGATGGCGAGGTTGAGGTTGAATGAGGTAGAGGTCGAAATAAGATCGCAAGTTCGAGTTTGAGATAGGTCGAGGTCTAAGTTCTAACGCGAGGTCGAGGTCGAGCGAGGTTGAGTCCAAATGTACATCTATGGTCACGCTACCCCCCAGCATCAACTGCTCATGCCCAACACAAGTTTCGTGTATAACATCAAGTTGAGAATTGGCTTGGGAATAATTTGAATCCTTGTTAGTGGGGATGGAGTTTGGTTGGCACTTCACTACAACGTATACCAACAACTCTTCCGCAAGCACCAGAAAAAATCATACACTTAATATCTTTCAATTGTAAGAACTGCTATGATTCTTGTGAGTGCAAAAGAGCAGGACTGCTTTGCTCAGCAGAGTGTGGTAAATATGAGGGATGTTATGTGAAAACTCACCAGAAATGGACATATAATGAGCCAGAGATGGAAATAGTCAAACTTGATGAATAATCAAAATGTAATTCGTATTAATAAATAATTTTAACATCATTTGAACATTTTTTTTTATTTTCCTAATAAAACATATAAGTTCTTTATAGTTTCTTTTTAAAGCAAACAGACATAGACAAGAGGGCTTAATCAAGATTGATTAACTTCCCCATCTTGAAGATTAATCTACTAACTAAAAGTAATTTCTATGGTAAACTCCCAAAAACTAAAAAAAAGAAATATATGATTTTTAATTTACGTTTTTCTCGAAAATCGTAAGAGATAGGACAAAGTTATAAGGACCAAAAAGATGTATTTTTTATGAAATTTCACCTTTGTTTGAAACATTTTTTTTATATTTCCAACAGTTATCGAGATATGATAAAAAAATGAAAATCTTCTGCCATTTACCAAGATGGCGGACAAAAGCCACCCCCAAGAATTGACTCCGAGGCAAAATTTTAACTTTAGGAACTATATTTTAAATTTCAGTCATAAAAATGATCCCCTCGTATTATGCACGGGGTTCAAGTTCCTGATTAGACTATAAACACTTCAATAAGCCTGCAATTTTTAGAAATTTTTATAGTTATTAAAAAGTAAAGGCTCGTTGTTGTTTGGCGGTTTCATGTATTTCAATTTCTAGATGAACTGGAACATGGTTTTAATCCCATCATTTTATATACAACACAAAGAAATCTAAGAGAATGGACGTGTTTTGAATAATATAATGCTTTTATGTAAAACTCCTCCATTCTGGACCGCAGGCACGTATCTAGAAGTTAGTTTTAGGAGGTGTCGACGGGCTTGCAGGGCATCCAAGATGTGTTTGAGTATGAAATGTATGTTAAATATATATATATTTACGCCTACAATTATACTAATTCTGCAAAAAAAAACTTTATTTTTGGCGGGGGGGGGGGCCTCTGGACCCACCCCGTAAATACATTCCTGCTGGAAATGATAGAGATCGGAAAAATTCTCCCACATAATTTCTTTATCTTCTTTTGAACATTTTTTGTATTTGATTTCCAATTATGGGCTGATGTCGCACCGTCTATGACCGCTGAAGTTAGAAGGATGACGTTTTAGATATAGATAGAGGAAATGGTGGCCAGCGCCTTAGTTTAGGTGTCATCATTGCATTCGACGTGCGAAACTGAGAAATACTCTGAAAAGCTCAGCCAGAATGGCCGACAGCTGGGACCTTCATATCTTCTCAGCCCCTCCATGCGCTTGGTCACGGGTTCAAGTTCCGTAGAGATCCTTTGAATGAAGTTGTCCTTATTTCCTTTTCCAAGACTTGTACATGCCTTTCTTACAAAGAACTCCACCAACACATTAATAATAATTCAATTTCCCCAGTACCGATACTAAATCCGCTACTTTAACCAATGAACCACAATACCTGTTTTTTTTTTTTTCTTAAATATGACCACACCACCACAAGTCGTGTCTCATAAATATGATGTATTTAACTAACCAGCTCGTTTGAGTATGGTTTGATTAATAACCTGAAGAGTTATATAATTATTTATCTACATACTTTGGTAAAATTCTAAAAGAAAGATGGCCTGGGCCATAGATGCCTATAGGCCTTAAATAGTATTTAAATTTAAATTCAGAAAGAAAAGCACTATGACAAAGGATGACAAAATATTTAGAATAGTCTGCAACATATATGTTTTAAAACAGGATGCGTCTTTGGCGTATGTTTTATACGAAGAAAATAAATGGGACGATTTCAGTCTCTGATCTTTAATAGTACAGCAATTTTTGCAGAATCAGTTATATTAAACCGTTTTTAGAATACTGAATTAGCAACACTGTACGTTGAAGCTGCTGACAAGAGGTTAAGCTGCTAATACCACGCCTTTCACCATATAGGACAAAAACATTGAAGAAGAAATATTATAGGATGGCCATTTTTCCACTAATTAAGTTTGACGTTAGTTTCATCTCGCTTTATCTTCTATTTATGTAATCATTCTGTCAAGAAAGGTGCTGTGGGACTGTTTTCTGGAATTAACCCGGAACACATTTAACAGACTTTTCATTTCCGAGAGATGTGACTTTTACCCCTTTCATTTTAACATGCAAACATACACATACACAATATATATATAAGTAAAGTATACATATAGAAGGACAGTAAAAAGAATGAATGAAGAAAGGATGAAAAGGGGTTTAATATGACAGTGTAAGAGATTAGCCTTTTTACTACAATGATTTTAGAATTTTTACATTTTAGAATCTACTGAATTTCGGATGGGGTTCCATCTCTTCCCCTAAAAAAAAATCTTTCTCTCCTGAGAGGAAAAAGAATACATCATTTTTGTTATTTCATATCTTGCGACATTTTATGAAAATTGGCGTATATAACTTCGCGAATGTTCTTTTGTCCAGATTATCAGAATTTCTATAAGAAATCATAGTTGTTCTTTCAATATCTCAAATCGCTGGCAGCTCATTTTGTAATGCCTTACCACATACCTAAACTATGCTTACATCTTATACCCAACTATACCACATACCTAAGAAATTATACATACATCTGACAAACAACCAAGAAGTGGAACGGACACGGCAAAGAAGTAATCATCCGTAACAGCGAGATTTCATAAGGGTGGAAATGAAACTATTTATTGCTTAAACTGTGCATAATATTGAGAAGCTGTATATTAGAATCTTGGAACTATGTTTGCAATAAAATCTCCGAATAAATGTTAAGTAAAATATATGTAATTTTATAAAATTTATAGAATATTATGGCGGAAATATGGAATGTTTATACACTCATTCAATGCATTATCCACTGAATTTAGCAGGTGAAATATGAGGTAGAAGAGTGCGGCCTCCCATCTCCCATTTGTGAGGATAGGCGGCTAATAATTTGCAAACGGTCTTCTGTTACTATAAGGCAATCGCCATCAACACAATGCCCTAGGAAGTAAAACTGTGTGCTCTTCTCCCCGCGACTCATGCATTGGGCTGTACTTAACGGGTAACTAGTTCGTCAGTTTCAAATGTATTTAAAGGCTTTTAGGCAACTATCGCTCAGGCCATATGGATGATGATGGGATGAATTCGTGGAATGAAGAAAGTGGGAGGAAACGGGAGTACTCCGAGAAAACCCACGCACACGGTGTTTATCCACCACAAAGACCACATGGCATGAGCAGAGATCGATCGGACGACCCCAAGCACCAGAGGTGAGCGCTCTACCAACTGAGCCACCGTGACCCCTACTAGTTCGTTGGTGTTTTACATTATGCATGGACAAAGAAATATTGAAAAAGAAATATAAAAGAAAAGTACACTCAAATATTTGAGTCCTAAATGTTATTGAATAAACAATAGAGATTCAAAGAAAAAGAGGTAGACGAAACATGTAAAGAATAGGAAGACGTGTCAAATTTGATAGACATCCCAAAATGAAGACTAATATTTAGGGTGCATTTTAATATGTGGGACAAACTTCACCGCCGAATTCCTGACACCAAAACAAGAAAATAAGTTCAAATGAACATGGGTCATATTCCGCTTCGTTTCCGAGATAAAGGGGTTTCAACTTCCAATATAGAATCTACCATTAATTCACGATAAATCAGAAACGAAGCATGAAAGGAAAATGTTGTTTATGGGAGTAGATTTGTATGCGTCCTGGAAGTTAGCTCCCCTTCATCTGATCAAACAAAATTGAAGATGGCAATCTTTTGATCATCATTTGATCATGTTTGATCAGCCTTATTAGCGTTTGATAACTTACCGTACCTAATAAATAAAATTAAACATGGTAGGGGGCTAACTTCCACTAGCCACCCCCCACCCACCCCCGAAGCTCATAAAAATAAAATTTAATAAATGGCGGGAATCGTTTGATCAGATTTGATCGACGTTAATTATCGTTTTATAACTTACAGATTTTGAGAAATTGAATGAAACATGGTAGGAGCCTACATAACACGAGCCGCCCCTGAAACAGAGCAAATAGCACTAGCAACGGACATCGATTGATCGTTGTTTGATCAGATGTGATCAACCTTAACTATGGTTTGATCAATTACCGTAACTGAAAAACTGAAATATGGTAGGGAGAGTAAGTTCCATTAGCCCCCCCCCCTAGCTGATAATACCTTAGCTTAGAAATAAAATAAAACATAGTAGAGGGCTATCTTCCACTAGACCTCCCTTAATTTGATAACATATAATAAATGACGGGAATCGTTTGATCAGATTTGATCAACCTTAATTATCGTTTGATCGATTACAGCAGGTAAGACATAAAATAGAACATAGTAGGGGGCTAACTTCTGCTAGTCCTTCCACCTTAAGCTGATAATATTTAATAAATTACGGGAATCGTTTGATTAGATTTGGTCAACGTTAATCATCGTTTTTTCCGTTAAAGATCTTGAAAAATTGAGTAAATCATTGTAGGGACTTAAGTAGCCCCAGCCGTTCCTGAAGCTGATCAAATGGAACTAATAACGGAAATCAGTTGATGATCGTTTGATTAGATTTGATCAATAATATTTATCGTTTGATCAATTACCCTGTCATGCCTGTCTGGCGTTATTAGTTTCATTTTATCAGTTTCAGAGATACTGATGTTCCCTACAATGTTTCGTTCAATTTCTCAGAAACTGTAAGTAACCAAACGTTGATGAAATCTCATGAAACCATTACCGTCATTTATTTAAGTTCATCAGCTTGAGGAGCTAGAGGAAGTTAGCTCTCCAACCATGTTTTATGTTGTTTCCCAGCTCCGGTAATTCACACGCTCGACCGCCTTTACTTTCCCAAGTTACATAGGCGTACCAAGGACACTCTGGTACTCAATTTGATACGACACTTACAAACAAACATACTGATGGGGCAGAAAAAACTTCTAAATTTCTTTCTTCCATCATGGTTAGAATGTCAAAATATGTGCATATGAAAATGTTGGCAACTCGAGAGCAATTTTTTGGGAGATATCGATTATATAATAGCTGTTTCTGAAAAGTGAAGAAGTGTGAAAATACCTTTATATTTGTTAAATGCTGAAGGAAATCGAAAGCAAATACATAGTAATGGTGGAAGACGCTACCTGTTGGAGCCATCTTGAAGTCCGCCATATAGAAACTCGATTGGTTTTCTTAAATGGGAAGGGGGGTAATATATAATATGTCATTCTGGGCTAGAAGTTTACAGGAAACACGTTTCTGATGTCAGTTTTTCCATAAATGTATTATTGTGAGAATTAATGGTGACTGATTAGTATGGGCTAATTACGCAATAGCCTGAAAACACCCATTTTGTTTTGAAATAATGAAGGAATTGTATGCTAAATACATACAAAAACATATCGAAATTGCAATATAATCAGGAACAATGTGTATAAATTTAAGTTTCAATTCCTTCATTATTTCAAAACAAAATGGGTGTTTTCAGGCTATTGCATAATTAGCCCATAATAATGTCAGACACCATTATCTCTCATAATAATACAATTACAACAAAACAAACTTCAGAAACGCGTTTCCCGTAAAATTTTAGACCAGAACGACAAATTACATGATCCCCTTCCCATTTAAGGAAACCACTCGAGATTCAATATGACGGACTTCAAGATGGCGACCGTGAAGATCATACTCTCTAACGGGTAGCGCCTCCCACCCAATACCCATTACCATGTATTTGCTTTCGATTTCTTTCAGCATTTTACAAATATAAGGGTATTTTCACACTTTCTCTTCACTCTTCAGAAACAAGAATCTGACTATTATATCATCGATATCTCCCAAAGTAATTGCTCTCGAGTTGCCAAAATTTTCATATGCACATATTTTGACGTTTTAACCATGATGAAAGAAAGAAATTTAGAAGTTTTTTCCGCTCCATCAGTATGTTTGCTTGTTAGTGCACCTGTGAGCGCCATGCATGGGAGCACTAAAATTTCTCCAGCGAATAAACGGTGAATTTTCTGAGTTATTTTTATCGTGGTTTTGTAGTAAGGCATCTGGTCCCGGTCACCGCTGAAAGAAACAGTGTTCAAACGCAAGGAAATAATTGAAAACTTTGCTTTGATCTCCTGCTGGATCGAAACATAGACCTGGTAACCCGGTGATCCCTTTCAGCTCTTGGTTGCACTAGGCTCCTACAATATTTCATTCAGTTTTCCAGGACCTATAAATGATCAAATGATGATTAACGTTGTTCAAACGCGATCAAACGATTCCCGTCATTTCTAAAATATTATCAGCTTAAGGGGAAAGTAACAGTTAGCAGAGCTGAAACGAATTACCGAGTCAGTGGGGTCATTAGTGTCAAGTTTTGGACAGAGATACCGGGACCAGGCTTCGGGCCCGGCCTGAACCGGTGACCCGATTTAGAGCTGATTACTCGGAGGACAAAGCAGATTTTTATCTTTTCCTTGCGTTTGAAGATAATTTCTTTCAGGGGCAACCAGAACTGGAGATGGTATTCCCAGAGCACGAAAAGTATACGACCCCAAAGTTCCCATCCTGGACAGGGTCACTGCGTCTCTGGATCACGTATCTTCAGGTCAGACCAAGGCACCGAAAATTACCCGGTTTCAGCTCTGGCAGTTAGTTTTCTACTACGTTCTCTACTTTGTTTTATTTTATTTCTCAGCTACTATAATTGATCAAACGAAAATTAAAGTTGATCAAATCTGATTAAACGATTGGCATCATTTATTTAATTCTATCGGGTTGAGGGCGCTAGTGGAAGTTAACCCCCTACCATGTTTCATTTTATTTATTAACTACGGTAATTGGTCAAAGACTAATAAGGCTGATCAAACATGATCAAACTATTGCCATCGTCAATATCGTTTGATTAGATTAAGGGAGGGGGATAAATTCCAGAACGTGATTTGCATGACTAAGGTGCAGATCGGGAGGGATAATTTCACGTTTGCAGTGCTGCCGACATGGTATTCCCAAGTGATGGTGAACATCGCATTTAAAGCAAGGATGAGGTCAAGACACGAGGATAACTAGCTGAAGTAAAATTATAATCTGCGCGATATATCGAAATTTAAAACGATATTCTGGTCTATAGGCATCTATGACTCAGGGTGGGATAGAATGTGCATTTAAATTTAGTTTGTAAGGCCTTTAGGCAACTTTGGCTCAGGCCGGATGGATGATGATGGAATGATGAAAGGAGGACAAAACGGGAGAACCCGAGAAAACCCACGAACAAGTTGTTTGTCCACTACAAAGAAAACGTGGCAGTAGCAGGGATCGAACCAATTGAGTAGTTTAATAATACTTACTACTTGTCTCGAAATGTAAACACATACCATACAATATTTCAACTGAATTTAATGAACAAATATTTAAATGTATAACGATTGACACTGAAAAAAATAGTAATAGGTTCTGGTAAAA
>JAGDQP010021843.1:917-13769 GCA_022664845.1 Lepisma saccharinum | reverse complement strand
TGTTGTCTTATTTATGACTTTAAAGTGGACTTTTCCTCAGCCGAAACAAGTTCGAATGTCTCAAGCATTTGGGAATAATGCTGTGAATGAACGCACCGCCAGACATTGGTTCGAGAAATTTGGGTCTTCAGTTTTGTCCATGTGTGATGACGAGGCACTGAATGCGACCACAGAGCAGGACCGTAGCCAAACGTGGGGCGAGCTTGCCGAACATTTCCAAGTTTCTGATTAAACTCTCAGAATTCACCTGCACCGCATAGGGAAGGCGTACTAGTTGAGTAAGTGGGTACCCTACAAACTGTCGTAATCCAACAAGGACAAGCGAGTGACTGTGTTTGTCGTTGTTTTCTCTGCACTGCAAAACATTCATATTCGATCGAGTGCTCACCAGTGACGAAAAGTAGGTCCTGTATGAGACTCCCAAGCGTGTCATCGCAGCATCCTGTGACTCATGTCACAAAACAACCTCTACATCAACGCAAGATCATTCTCTGTATCCGGTGGACTAGTCGCCAAGTATCTATGAGCCGCTACCACCAGACCAAACCATCACTGCGGACCTGTACTCACAGCATTTAGAACGTGTGCAACATGCATTGTAGCAGAAGGAGCCATCATTAGTGAATCATAAGGAGATGTACTATGCCAGAGAGCATGTGGCGCGGATGGCAAGGGATACCATACAGCGACTTCCTTGGAAGACACTGTGCCATTCACCACACTCCATGGACCATTAACAGTTTAAATTTTCTCCCATTCCCTAGACAACCACTTTCGTAGGAAATCCTTTTCCAATTAGGCAGATTTTTGCCAGGCACTCGCGGCCTTCTATAGGTCCAAGACTACCAACTTTACCGCCAGAGCATTTCGCAGCCACAGGAACCTTGCCATAAGGTGATGGATGCTAATGCGGGTTACTTTGAGGACTTTGAAGAAGTGACATTTTCTGTATACTTATTTTTCTATCAAAAACGGCAAGAACGTTTCGGTTACCTTGTACGTTAACGGATAATGAAAGCTTAATATTCTGTGCAATATCTACTCGCAAGATTTTACTGCCTTTGGGGGACACTGATCCATTACAAATATCATACAAGATGCTGCAAACTGAGGGGAGATCTCCTTTATTAACGGAGAATCCAGCAAGCCGGTGTAAATGAAATGGCCTTTCTCCAAACTTCCGGCATTCGCAATATGATATATAACCATAGGAACGGTAAAAAAATATATGTTACTAAATTTTTCTCATTCCATTTCAATTATTGGCACGCTACCAAACAGCACGGGTGCCATTAACTGTATACAATTATTCTAGTAATACCAAAATTAAATATGATTTTCTTTTTCTTTTTCAACACAGCGTTAGATGCCTAAATGCCGTAAATAAAATTCAACTCAATTCATACAGTAATTGGCACCCCACCAGTATACGTACATTAAATTTGAATGAAATCCATTGAATTCAGTTTTGTCTATTAAGCGCATTATTTTGTTCAGTAAAATATTCCTGATAAAATTTGGGAATGCAAAATCTAGATGGATGAACCTCAAAACATCAGCCAATCTAAATGGAACAGATGTGTACATTTTAACTCTATTTTTGTCATTAAAAGATGGAAATATTTAGTCTTTTTTGTAACGTCAAGGCAAATACTTGTAATCTGTAACGCGTTGATGTTATGAATAAGAAACAAATGTTATAATAAATAGTCCTGAAAGATGATTAGGAAATCCATTTTTTTTCGAAACTATGTCTCAATTATTATGTTAGTAGATGGGAGTTTGTCCTTGAAATCACCATTGTGTAAGTGGCAATTCTTTTAAATGTTACATACGGTTATGGCTCTACCAGAAAATATTCTCACAAGGTGACTACCCAGTTGACTAAAATCTGTGATCTATACATCCAAATGCGATGAATTAACAATAAGTGGCTCCAAGAATTTGTCAACCCAGTAGTGCAAAGTGAAGCATACTGATTTTTCAAATTTGTGCAATATGTTCTTCGAAGGCACAGTCACTTGCAATAATAAGTGGATCTTAGAGTTATAACAAATATAATTAAAATCATCCAGGAGAATTGTTAAGCTTTACGCCTAATAGTTAGACAATCAACATGATAGTACATATATGTTCCAAAACATAACATGCCAGGATATTCCTCCATTTAGAGGAAGAAATAAGAGAACCACGAGATATGTAGGTAGAAACTCTATTCACGTAAAGTTCTAAGAGATAGGAAATAATGCAAAGAAAAGGAAAATAATAATATGGACATCATGCAGGAATCATCACTATGCAATGCTACAAAACTTGTCTTGTTAAAACAAACACACTCGCATATATACACAGAGAGACAGAGAGAGAGAGAGAGAAAGAGAGGGAAAGCATTGAAGAAGACGGGGAAAAGCGAAAAACAGTGTTGGAAAGAAGGAAAAAGGGAAAGTAAAAATGCGGAAGACATGGAAATAAAATAAATTTTAACGCTTATGAATACAAAGTTTGCATCCCTACCCTTCCCTTTCTCTCTTTCTCTGAAACGGGTCATCGGGTGCCTCGGGTGTTGCAGGTCACGTTATGGACCGCCATCGGGTCAAAGATTCAGACCTATTCTAACTCAGTGATTCAATTGAGACACGATACCCAGAGGACAAAGAACAGATTTTAATTATTTCCTTGCGTTTAAACAATGTTTCTTTCAGGGGTGAGCAGGACCGGAGATGTTACTTCCAGAGCAAATATGACAACGAAATTCCCAGCTAACTAAATTTTCCAGATTGAGTGAATCAGGTTGCCAGGTTACTCGCGTCAAGTTTAGGACCGGGTCACTTTCTATTTAGGAATCGAACCGAGGCATTCAATTTGGAAATCAAGCATGATAGCGATACTCCACAGATTACTCTACCCAAAACATGCTTAACAAATGGTATAGTGTTTCTTTCTTAGAATAATAACATGAAAAGTGGATATTTTAGATCAATGACGTGTTCTTAATTGTTTTGTTAACTTCCATAGAAATTATTTTGCCTTACCCACGCAACATTCGAGAAATGTCTTTTTCAATACCTGTATATTGACACATTTTTCTGCTTCCACCATCTTAAGGATTCTCCGTTTATTATGAGAAGTCACTCTTCGATTCTTTACAATCGTTTTGTAAAAACACATTGGATTGAACAAGGTTTGAACCGATGCTGGCTACTTTTATTACCGAAAAGTAAATAACGTTACTCCAACACCATATTGCCTCTAGAAACATAAGTTATACATTGCTCTTGGGTTAACATGTCTGATACTGGTCAACCCTGATAAAAGCGCTGTTCAAGCGTAAGGAAATGATTAAAAATTATGCTTTGTCTTCCAGGATACAATTTTTTCCCCGAATGGCTTTTTGTACTGTATAAAATTTGCCATTCGGATAGTCAGTTACGTTTCTCTTACTTATTACTTCTCTCTCTTACACACATACCCTCTTTTTGTGCGTGTTGGTGTCCCAGAGCTAAAATCGGTCGGCTTTTGATGACCTGATGATCGGGCCTGACTCAAACAAAAGTGACTCGGTCCAAAAATTGACTCAAATGACCTGGTAACCCGACTGACTCGGTCTGGAAAATCTAATACCTTGGGACTTTTGGCGTCCTATTTGCCCTGGGGGTAACATCTCCGGTTCTGGTTACCAATGAAAGAAACACTATTCAAACGCAAGTAAATATCGTCTTTGTTCTTCGGGTTAACGGGTCTCAATCGAATCAACGGGTCGGAATGGGTTTGAATCCTAGACCCGGTGGCCATCCATAAACTAGCCCGCATCACCCAATTGACCCGAAGACCCCTTTCAGCTCAGGTGTGTTCATTCTATCTGTGCGAATTGTTATAAACATTAGTTCATTACTGTTGTAATTATTAGAACCTTATATTCGCAATAGGGTGTTGCAGCAGTAAGTTTTCAAGATTGTGGATTTTCCCGCTTGATCTTGATCTACAGGTCAATATTTTATGGAACCAGGGTGATGGGCCATAGATACCTAAAAGTCGTAAATAAAATTCAAAATTCAATTGGAATCGGTGGTAACTGGCTGATTTAACTATACATATATATGGTCTGTGTAGGTAAGTGAACAACGTGTAAGAGTCTCACTCTGAAGATTCTTGGTTCGATTCCTCGCCTGGATTTCCAATTACTTTCTTTAAGGAAGCTATGTAAATGATATTACCGATTGCTACTGATAGAAATGTATCCCATAAAGGGAGAAAACACAAGACAAAGAGAGAGGGCAGGGGGAAGACGCAGACTGTGCATTCATAAGCGTTAATATTTAATTTATGTTTTCCACTATTTTTCTTTCCCTCTTTCCTGCTTTTCTCCCTTTTTTCGCTGTTTCCCTGTCTTCTTCCATGCTTTCTCTATCTCTCTCCCCCTCTCTCTATATATGTATCTCTCTCTGTCTGTCTGTGTGTTTGAAAAAGTCAAATTTTGTTGCACTGCATAACGAATATTCCTGTGTGATGTCCATATTATTATTTTCCTTTTCTTTGCATTAATTCCTATCTCCTAGAACTTAACGTGAATGGAATTTCTGCCTATGTCTCTCGTGGTTCTGTAAGTTATGCTAAATTACTTATTCTTTCTTTCTCCAAATGGAAGAATATTCTGGCATGCCATGTTTTGGTGCATGTTTGTACTTCCATGTCGATTGTCTAACTATTAGGCGCACAGTGAAACAATTATCCTGGAGGAAAGAGATATTATTTCTTACAACTTCAACCTCTCTTTTCTTTTGTCGTTGTGTGTACAATTACGCCCTTCTACCTTGAACGCGATGAATTTTGAATCATACATATTTTATAACCTTTAAGCATCTATTGGTCAGGCTGGTTCATTATAGGAGTAGAGGGTTAAAATCAGTATGTGCATGTATAAATGTTATTTTGTCACCTTCACGACTGCACACAAGTACCATACGCTTGTGTACAGCATTGAAGGATAAAGCATTGCACTAGGTAATTGTGGTGGAAAGTTTTGGTACTATGATCTCGTATAACTTGTGTTAAGTAAATTACATTAGAATTTATTGTAAATTACGCGTACAAAATGTTTGTTTTCTGATTAGAAGTACTACCATTTTTAACAATTATAACACTTTTGTTATATTATACAAATAGTCTAGTTCGAACAAAATTGGAGCGTGCAGACCTTATATGTACTCAAATATATAAAAAGTTTGGCAAAGTATTAAAATAATTTTAAAAAAAAATGTTTAAGCTATCTTGATTATGGTCAAATATCCTGCAACTTCTTATTACAGGAATTCAAACTTACAAGAGTAAGTTTTAGACGACGTATTTAAGCAGAGATAGAATATGATGATTAACAATAATTTGGAATATACTTGTAAATTAAAATTTAATGCTAAAACATATTTCTTTACAAATAAGTTTCCTTTTTAGTGTTGTAAGTCCAAGATGGATTTTGTATAAATATTCTCCTATTATTCACAGTTGCACGGTTTACAATAATATGACCAAAATTAACAAATACGTAGATTTCAGTCAACTAAACAATGAATATAAGTACCTTGAAACGAATATTAGATTAGATTAGATTAGATAGATAGATAGATAGATAGATAGATAGATGGATGGATGGATGGATGGATGGATGGATGGATGGATGGATGAACATGACATTCTACTTCAGTGTAACGTAGGACCGTAGGACAGTACACGGATGCGACTTCTCTGCAATTTTGTAACGTGTTGACTGCGATCCCTAATTGGAAAGTTCTCTGTTTTTTAGGAGATTCAAGCATGAGACCAATTCAACATGCTGATGTGAAAACAAGAGTTACTGGATTTCAATTCCTTTTCGCTTCAATTATAGTCAAACGCACGTAGGTAACAGGCAATCAAAACAGTTAACAGAACCAATTTCGATTACTTTTCCAGGCCGGAAAACACTTACTGCCATCTACTGTCAACAACGACACTTTCAATTGGACAAAGCCGGAATTTTTAATTTAGTCTCCAATAGGTTTACGCACCAATATTCGTATATGTTTCAACTAGCAATCAAACTGCTTACACACAAACACATACATACACACACACACACACACAAAGATAAATAGGGGAAAAGCGAGAGGCTACGGCAATATGATTTTGCAGCAACGGAAACAACTCTGAAATGTGACGGATACAAACTTGAGAAAATTCTTTTACTTGATCACAAATGAGCAATCATTCAGGCATCATTTTATTACATTATTAATTGACGTTTTATTACATTGCCTGAGGGACACGTAGCAGTACTTTTTCGCCATCAACATTCACTTCCGTTTCTATCTAAATAATATAGATTTTCCCGAATTTTGTTTTATGAATTTACAGAACAATAAGAACATCAATGATAGAAAAGAAAACTCATTAAAAATAGAGAAACAATATAAATACTGATAACAAACAATGAATGTTATAAATCTTGAATTAAAAAGAACTTACACTTGGGAGTACGAAAACATAACAACTCGCAGAATTCAGATAAATTAAAACTTTTTAATTCGAAATGAACAAGTAGTTCAAAATATAGTCACGAACTTTTCTTCGCTTTAAATTGCACTAAGAACAATTAAGAACGTTTGTTACATTTCCAAAACAAAAAATGGGCGAACTTAAACGAGTATAAATGTTAATTGTATAAATTATAATTTGGTGTTTCCATCGCTTGTGATTGTCAAGCAATAAGCAATCATTTTTATTTAAAAGTTCAGAAAAAATGATATTGTTCATGGATATACTTGAACATAGTGAAATAATATTTACTGTAGTCATAGTCATCCAATTCATATCAAGCAGAGCCCCAGTTGGACAGAAACCTTTCCTATCATATACATTGCATCTATAAATACGCAATATATTAAAAAATTAGAAGACCAATTTCTTATACGAAGTTCTTGGAGCAATACAAGCAAATTTTGTTGTTTATAAATACAATATAAAAACTATGAAGGTACCACTAAAATTTTACTGTATAAGTATTAGGAACGGTTGCCAGATAGAAACAGATTGTTTATTTACCATCTCAAAATTACCAAAATATCACTAAACTCTGTATTATCTTTCTATTTGAATTTGGATTTATAGAACGTTAGCCTTTAGGTAACGTTGGCTCAGATCGAGGCAGAGCTACTGTCGCTCAACTCTCTTGTTGTTGTGGCATGTTTCAAGTTTTGTTCGAAGAAATATCTTAGAGATCGTAAAGTCTCAAAAAGAAACTAAAAAAATCCTTTTGAACATATGCATGATATACTAACTCTGAATCATTACCGAGCGGAAAAGCTAACAAGTACACATTAACAGTCGTTATTGCAACAGGTATGTCGTAATACCAGTTTATACCGAAACTCGGAAGAACGTCAAATCGATTTTTTTTTCTACGAACTTGAAATTTAAAGTAATCAGCTACAACTGAATTTAATTATGGCCTTTAGAGGTCTCAGGCTCAGGCTCAGGCTCAGGCTCAGGCTCAGGCCGGGAATGGGGGAGAATGCTGAAAAGTAGTGGATCAAGGATTAGTTAGTAGGTACCATCCTGGCATTTGGTTGGTTTGACTGAGGAAAATGATCAGCTACAAGTACGAAATGTAATGAACCATAAAGAAAAATTCAAATCTGTACGAGGCATTTGAGATCATACAGTCCACAGGCACATTAAACTATCATAAAAATTGAGGGAAAAGGCACAGAGGATATAGAATTTTCTGGGGTCTAGTTTTTGTCCTAGGTTGAGGTTTGCTATCATTCTTTCTAAGACTGATTTAAGAAATACATAATCAAACAGAAAACTCAATCAGCATTGCATTAAGAATGATTATCTAACAGCGGATAGGACCATTTCTGTGGTGTACAGCGGTTAGCAAATGCCTTGCAAAACATACTATGGCTTGATGCTTTATTTCCATACTCATCTGATTTGAAAATGTTCTTTGCTCTTATTGTGTCCGATGTGGTGGATCTGTTACTTTCATTTTCTATTCTAGATATTTTAACTGAATTGCAGTCTGTTCAGTTACGAGACCAAGGGTAAGAATAGAAAAATGTTCCGCAAGCCTCTTCAGGACCACCTAAGATTTTCAACACTAGCCAATATGTAACTAATATGTTAGTTCCTACATTATTGCAAGAGCCTAGACATGGTTGTAAAGAACGTGAACATCGACGACGGTAGCTGAGATTAGACATTGTACCCGGATCGACAAAATTTCAACATGACAATCAAATTCACTTACAAGGTACACTACTATCGAGAAGTGTACGCCGAATTAAGACATTTTTGGGCATATTCAAATAGAGTAAAATGCTGCATAAAATATACAAGAATAGTTGCTGAGTAGGATGGATAGCTGAGAATTTTTATTTTCTGAAAAGCGAAAAGTAACTTCTTCACATCTCCAAGTTATTTTGGCGTTAAAAGCTTTAGATAGCGCCAAAATCATATTATGTTATGTTGATCTGCTCGGACGATATCCTGGACGGAAGCGGAGGACAGAATTTGGCATTAGATGCAAGTCCTATTGAGCATCTTGAGCTACGACTAATTTCCGACGCTTGCCATTGTTTGTCAATTCGAGAACTAGCTGTAATGTAATATTATGACATTCGTGGATTTATAGTGACTGTGAAGTGGCAAGACAAACTATAATAAATATATTTATAAGTGTTAATTGACACGTTTTATAAATTTGAACTTTTCTTTGCGGGTAACGAACAGATAAGTAAAGTCAATAAGTAAAATCGAGTGGATCGTATTGGCCATTTTATGTTCTTTATCACATGTTCGTTGCTTTTCTTCTACTCTAGGAATTAGTTCATGCAATGTTATTTATCGCTATTTAAAGTTTCTGTATCGTATTTGGCGCTATTCAAATCTAACAATAAACTACATTAGAAATGCTGAAATAATATTCTTTGTTTCATTGTCCAGTTAATCTCAATTTTTTGGTCATAATTCCAGTTCAGCACCTGACTTTTCGTACTTTGTATAGTGTTACTGATACTGATAATTGATTTAAACAAGTCACTCGTCATGGTCTAGTGAATAAGGTTACTACCAAGACATATAGTATTCAATTTACTCACAATATCGACTTATGTGGCCACTATGTTACAGAAATAGTGTACTTTTGAATTGCCGCACTTAATAAAGCAAACTATATTTGAGAGGTTTCGTTGGTATAATGATTAAGGTCACGGATCCATATAAACAAGAAAGATGCGCAAATTCGATGCCTGAATGTAATGTAGTTCAGTAGTATGAATAAAACATACAAATATTGTTATCACTGAGACTCTTAATATTGATTTGAAAAAGGTATAGTAGCATCACAGGTAATCTGTGGCAACATAATATAGCTTTTTAAGCACAGAAAATGAAAATCATACTTCGCAGCCAATCTTCTATAAGGAATCCTTTGGAGGTCGGTGGCATTGAAGTTTAACTATATGAAAAGATGTGGCAACACAGTCAAGTAATTAATCATTCATAAAAATTTGCATTATTATTTGGATCAATAAATAGCAACAAAAATTATAAATAGATGTTTGTGTGAAAGTGTAGTGTAGGGGTGTTTGTTTGAAAAAAATGACAAATTTTGAACACCAAGTGGTGATAAAATACATGCTAGGCACACAAATACGTAAGGACATAAAATATACTCTTGGGGAACTCACCTCGATTATTTGTAACTGTTTCCAAGTAGAGTTTAAACGCAATCGTGAAAGCCTTGAAGATGAACCACGAAGCGAACGATCAAAATCAGTCACTACTCCAGATATTATTGAGAAAGTGGTATGCACGATCGCCGATTAAAGATGATTCAAATTGCGAAAAGTCTGAGCGTTTCAGGTGAACGCGAATTTTGCATTAGTACAGAAGAATTGTGCATGAAAAGCACTGCCTGCAAGATGGGTGCGACGATTGTTGGCACTCAACCAAAAAAGTAAGGATGCAACTCTCCATGGACGACTTAGCCCATTTTCTTAATGTCCAACTAATTTTTAAGTCGATTCATAATTACCAAAAAAATATGAGTACATTACTACACTCCAGTAAAAAAACGGCAGTCAAAGCAGTGGAAACAGCCTGGTTCTCTACCACCAAAGAAGGCTATGTATGTGAAGTCTACCCGAAAGATGTTGGCATCAGTTTTGGGGGATGAAAAAGTATTTTTCTCATTTACTACATTTCGCCAAGTAAAACCATCATTATGTACTGTATATATTTTTTTTATTTATTTGGGGGCCCGCATTCCAACCCTGCCTCTTTGTATCTTTTACACAAGGTAAATTGTATGCTTTCAGGGTTGCATAGTACGTTCATAATTAAACTCCTTACCTTGGGGCAGGCATGTCTGTAGAGATTCCTGGATTGCCGGCGTTCCGGCACTCCAAGAAGCTCTTGTGTCCCGTCAGTCGCAGACTTCTGGGGTTGCGGGACGGACTATGGCCAGACTTCCAGAATGTTTTCCTGGCCTTAATATTTACTGGACATATTTTTATTTGTTCCTTGGAGGGTTCCCTATCTACTATATTTTATTTTATTATAAAACACAAATATATACATTAAACTTATGACATAACAAGACATCACATGGGCATAACAGAACATCACAAACACACGCTTGAAAAGGCCTTTACTGCTTTGCTTCTTCTTAGCACCTTCCTGAAATGAGATAATATTATTAGTAGAATGGGTGCGCGTAGGAATGATTTTCATCCTTCAAAGTTTTCCGCTTCCATTCGTCTTTTAAATGTAATTACTTTAGGTATATCCGCTCGCTTCAGGTTGTTCCTCTTCTGTTTGCTCACTATACTAGGGGGGAGGGGCTATCCCTCCCGTCTACATTACCGCACACTCAAGCTTCCCATTTATTCCTGCAGTAGTTTATTTCAATTTCTGTTTCGGTCCTCAACACAGGAAATTTCCTTCCTTGCACTTTTATTCACACGCACTAAGTCCCTTCTATCTTTCACATTATCATTCACACATTTAGAGCGTCATTTGTTGAGGGCTTCCTCAACAGCGCGCTCGCAGTTCACTGGAGTTCCAGCGATTTCACTTTCAGACGCTATTTGTTCCTTACTGATTAGGATTTATTTATTTCTTATAATCTTTTTGTCACCAATGGTTACTTTTGCAGAAATGCTGAAAAAGTATAACACTAAAATTCCGAAAAAAAATACATTCTGATAGAATCTACTAAAAGGAATACGAAACCCACGATTATAATCAGGCAAAAACACGGAGAAACTCTGAAGGATACAAGAATGAGGATAACTAGGTCTATACAGAGACAAGACAAAATTAACTATCAATTGATTCAAACTAAAACCGCGATTCTATTCCAGATGGTAACAACCTTGGATGAGGAAAAACTCTTGAACCATCCAAACATGAAGCAAAATTTTGACATGACGAACAGAAGTGAAAAAAGGACCCCGATGATGATAATTTACAGTATCCCGACGGAGATGAAGGAGATTGAAGTAAGTGGTTAGAAACCTGCAAGATAATACTTATGAACAGCGTCAACTGATAAAACCGCGATTCACAACGGGACCTAAAGGACAGGATCGATATCATCTTGTGATCTAGGTTCCTAGACAAATTAGGCAAATATTGATACAGAATTCAAAAATATATATAGGGTATGAGGTGACCAACATTAAAGATTACTTGGTGGTCACAACTTGCCTAAAATGCTATGATTACGGGAATATGGCGAATCATTGTGGAAATGACTCACGATGCGGAAATTGTGGCGATAAAAGCCACAAGAAAAATGACTGCAAAGAGAAAGAGAAAAGGTCTGTGTGTCTTGCTTCTCGAGAGGTAAGAAATTGGGGGTAAACAAAATGAATGTCCTTAGTACAAGTCAAGCCTCCAAAGGACGATCGATAGGTCGATTTTGGATCTTCGTCCAAATCAGGCCCAGTACCAGGATTATAAACAAAAAAAAAACCTCCACCCGTATATAATTAAAAAAAAGGATAGATTAATGGAATTTAATCGAAATAAAAAAATCGAATTTATTGAAAATTGTTTAACCAACAGTTATACGAAATTAACCGAAAATTATTTCACGATGAGGTTAGGCCACATTGACTTAGAGGATAGCAATCAGATTATTATTCATTTCATAAACCCTGAACCTAGCACATTTCCCAGAGGATTCGCGCAGATGGTGGCATAACCCATGATGCATTTGAGTTAGAAGAAATGAAACAAGAAGAAATAGAAATTCAAGACAATCATTTCCTGAAAGTTTATCTTTCGACCAATAGGTATGGATGCGGCTTTATGCACATAAAATCAAGAAGAGAAGATTTTATGGACGACTTGGATAAAACTTTAAATCTACTGTCTCACCTTACGGGAATTACAAGGAGGAAGCTAGTAATTCCAGCTGTTGGAATGGGATTATGGAGGACGGATCCATATGTAGTTCTGAAGAGAATTAAAGAATATGAAAGCCTAATTAAGAACATAGGATTCTAACAGAACCATCAACAAGGCACTAGAGGATTAGTTCTACTCCCAAAAACATAGAAAATAAGGATGAAGAGGAAAAGATAAATTTGGACTCTTCAACAGAAGAACTGGAAGAAGTAAAGGAAAAACAGAATACTGAATCGATAGACAGATTATCAACAGCTGGAAAACAGAATTCGAAGAAAAAAAGAATAACGAAATCTTGGATTGTATACGAGAAAAGGAAATAGGAACACTATTCAAGATATAGAAAACGCCGAGGTGGAAGATATACAAGATCAAAACGACCTAGGAACCAGGGAATAA
>JAGDQP010021842.1:0-31224 GCA_022664845.1 Lepisma saccharinum | reverse complement strand
AAAATGAACTTTACCCAATTAAGCATTAACGTTAGATGTGAATAAGTTATTGTAAATTGAAATATTTTTTTACTCTAACAAATATATATGAGTTTCTCACAGTTAGATTCGAATAGTTACCGAATTTCAACATGTGACCAAAATATAGCATTTTCTTCTTAACTTCAAAAAATAAAGTTTTGCCGTGGTTTCGAAGGGTACTGGATCACTGTGGGCCAGCTGTTTGACTTCAGCCCTTCGCAGCTTCGTGCCAGGGAGTTTTTTTAACAACTAAAACTTTAAGCAATGAAGTTGAATTTAAGCATTGAATTTAACCTGTCCTAAAGTATACTCGATCTAATTACATATTGACCACTAGCGATGACTAAGGGGTGGGGCTGGAGGGCAGTTGCCTCCCAGCTCTTACATTCGCACTATATACTGTACTCTTACTACTAAATCTATAATGGTAAAATTTTGCCCTCCTAGCCATTTTCCAAGTTCTACACTGTAAACAAATTCGTAGGAAAATTTACAACATTCGGTGGCAATCTGTTTGCCACCGATGTTTTACAATGCAGCAGCCACTCGATGCCACTGGACATATTACAAGACATATAAATTGATCTATTTCTTATCCATAGACCTAATTGACTTCTTAGTTTTCTTGGACAATTTCTCAGTCACATACTCGATTGAAATCTTCGTCCTTTTTTCGTTTACCTTCTGTTCTAACACTTCGAATAGAGTTTGTTGCTGCTTCATTATTCGTCAAAATGTTCTTATATACAGCGCACACAAACAAACAAATTCAAACTATATATGATTTTTGGAAAAATAAACCGAGAACACACTATCTATTCGCTATTACAGGAGCGAATCCAGGCTTTTAGTGTATATGTATAGGAGGAAGGGGGTGCACAAGGTTGAAAATACCAAGAGATTTTATTTACTTATTTATTTAATATTTACTTTAAAACTATGGGCTGAGTTTTATTTTACTTTTGAAACACAAAATAAAAATCCACATTCTGTTGGAAGGGGAAGTGATCCCCCTGGCTCCGCCTCTGCGCTATTGTTCCATCTTGCTTAACTAACTTCTGCACGGAACAATTCCATCCTCTAGTGGTGTAAATCTAAAGTTGTGTTAACAGTTCTGTAACTAGCATTTGGCGAATATTTTTAAATATTTTTTTTTTCGCATTTACCTAAAAAAAAGTGCCCTCTTTCTACCCTCTGTTTTCATTATGTATTGCTTTGCTTAGCAATGCTGTATCGGCGACCCAAAAGAAATTGCTATTGCGGCGAGCGAGGAAAGAAAGAAATAGTCGTCAAAGACTCTTGAAATTGTTTTTAAGAAAAGGAGACATTTGAAGCTGCTTGTGTTCTAAAGGAATATATTTAAGCGTTGAAATAACGATATAACGATGTATCAGAATAAGGGTAGAAAGTAGGTTTTTTAGGAAAGGTACAAGGCAGTGGCGGCGAATGATCAAATTAGAGGTTATAGACATCAATGAACTACTAACACCCCCAAGAATTTCATATTTCCAAAGAAAAAAAAACATATGGAGGGAAATTGTTCCCTTTTCCCCTCATGATACCAGAGATGGCGTGAGTCAAAGAATAAGTGACCCACTATACCTGCTACGGTGTTCTTAACTCATGATCTACCTGAATTCAATCTTCAAGCATCATTAACTGTGACCCACGACCCACCATAACTAATTCGGCCCTCAACCAACTGAGGGCCTCTATTGACCCATGATAAATGACCTCAGGGCTCAGATATCCCATTTTCTCCTCCATCCAGAGACCACAGGTTCTAGCTTAGAACGTCACTTTAGAAAACTTATCCAGGGTGACACACTACCCGCGCGACCAGAGACGGAGTAGGTCAGGAGACGTGGATCAAATAAATTTTCCTAACTGAAGTTTTAAGCTAGACTCTATGGTCTGTGTATGGAAAGAAAATGGGACTGCGAGGACTCGTTTGTTGTGGGCCGCAAGACACTTTCAGTGGGTTGAGAGTCCAATTGGTGATAGTAGAAGGTGGGTCGTGGGTCAAGCGTGGGGTCACATTATGTATGGTGGTTAAAGATTGAATTACGGTAGGTCGTGGCTTAAGAAAGCTCTAGGAGGTGGTGAGTTATAGTGAGTCATGGGTCATTGTAGGCTATGGCTCAACTATTTTTTGACCCACGCCATCTCTGCATGATACAAGGTATAGTAGGCTACTACCCACTTTCTTCAAAAGGTACCCCTGTCTCCACTCCGTTACTGCGAACCAGTTAGAGTATGTGCATGGGCGATGTTTGAGTTCGTCTCCTGGGGGACAAGTTTCGGGGGTTCTCCCGCGGGAAACTTTTTAAAAGTTAACATAAAACTCGTCTTTGAGCGTTTTTTGAGATTTTTTTAGCAAATTTTTATTTTCCTTCAGAAAGTTGGGAGTAAATACCCCCATGCCCCACCCCTGTAACTCGACCCATGAGGGTGTAGTTCGTTGTTAAAACTAAACTTTGTTTAACTCAATTGTTTTAAGCTACTGATGTGTCTGACAAACATATCATAGAGAAAACATTATCAGAAACACACATTCACGACTAAGGGGCGTAATTATAGACCCGCGGTGCTGGGGGCATCCTTTTGGGAGGCTCCATTTCCTCTAAGGTTAATGTGCTAAGATTGGACTGGGGCCCCTTACTCAGATATTGCGGGGGCCTCATATTCTGCTTTTGCGAGGAGGGAGAACTTTCCACCACGCCACTGGCACGACCACAGGATTTTTTTCAGGAGAGGGGACACAAGATGCGCAAACTAAAAGTTATTGTAACCCTTATAAAAAAAATAAAGGATTATAATTGGAAAACAAAAGTATCGACAACTCCATGAAAATTAGCTGCATTGAAATGTTGTGGAACACAAAAGCACTTGTGTGAGCAGGAACGGCGCTAACTTTCCACAGTTGGGCAGGGGGCACAGGAGGGGCATCAGAGTGGGTTGGGGGGGCAATTCAAACATAATAGAAACTGTATAATAATATATTACACAAAATATTACATGTCATCTACAATTTCTGAGACACAAGAAGGGGACCGAGGAAAACATTAGGGGCCATGTTCCTCCCTGGCGCCGTCCCTGGCAACAGCCTATACAATTTTACAATTACAAAAATCCAGGTAGTGAATGTTCTCCTCCCTCTTTCCCATTCCCGGTGTCCATGGATAGTATCCACTGGACTGGATACACATTTGATTGGTAGCTATACGCCTTGAGCTAGTACTTACTTGTTTCCATCGTTTCGGTCTGCAAATCTGTTCTTTCTTCATCTTTCTATCTTTTAAATTTTAATAGCTCAAACAATGTTTGCTGTCGCTTCATCACCGTCTAAACTAAATTCACTCATATTAAAATAAATGTTGAGAACTTGAATGAGGACTGAACATATTCCCAGCCAGTTAACTACTACTCACTGTTCCAGGCAGATTGGCAGAAGTTTATGCGCTACAATCAAAATAAGTTTACTGTAGTGGATTAAATGTGAACGATTCCTTTTTTCGTCTTTGTATTGGTGAGATAAATAAAACATTTTAAAAATATATATGTACATTCTTTTTTTTTTTATTTGAACAGTAGACTATTTTTTTGTTCCTTTGGCTTCCCTGTGCTTAACAATGCTATGAGGAATCAAAGAAATCGCACTCTTGACTTATGAAAAAAATGAGACGGAAATAAACACTGGTTGAAAAAAAAAAGACTTTTTTTCAAACGCTCTCAACCATATATAATTACTAAAACAATTGTTTACAATGAATGAAAAATGTATAACGAAAATTCAGAGTTGTTTTAGCGTTAAATATTGAGGCTAAGAAGTAACACGTAGCCTATGTTTGAACCCTCTTGCCCCCCGCAAAATTGATGTCTGACCAGAGTTGGAGGGGACAATGCGCCTCTGCCCCTTTGTGGTTGCGCCATTGTTCATAATGACGTAAGGCGTGCTACCAGACGAAAATTGTAATCTGCCAACATGATAGATTGAGTGAAGATAGGCAACACACCATACAGGAAAGTTTGCGCTTAATCAGTTCTGGAGAGCAAATAAATAAAGTTTCCTCCCCTATCCTTGATGCAGATTTTGCTAAAGTAGTGATTGGAAGAACCTTTACATAGAGAGAGACACGCCCCCTCCGTTGCTTAAACTTACTTCTTCGTCCAAAAGCACGAGCTCAATAACTACAAAGCAACACAAGTAAATAATAATAAGACTTACACTCACTAAAGTTATAAAAATTAAAAATGTACTCTACAATAAAGGGTGAAATAACACAATGTAACTGTAAACTGCGTTTATAAAGACAAATATTCTCGTTTAAGTTTCGAGATGAAACCATCTTTCAATACCGGCAAAAGGTAATTGTGCAAAAGTCCTAAGGGTCCTCTGTGGTGTAATGGACTAATGCGTGGAAATAAAAGCATCAGAGTTAAATCTGGGGTCGTCGGTTCCAACCCACTCATATTACCATTATTTTTTTCAAACTTTCATTTTGAATAAAACAAGTGAAAAATGCCAATTTTACAGAAATGTTTTAAATTGCATTCCAAAACTTGAATGAAATGGCGAGCTCAGAGAAGTACGTTACGCTGCCAGTTTTAACACTAAAAACTACGTAAGGGATGTAATTAAGGAAATCAAGTAAACATGTAAGTTAATATGGCCAGCTATCGAGTTCCGTCCAAATCCGGCATTACACAAAATATATATATATATATATATATTTTTACTTTAATCCCCCTCAATAACCTGAAGAATTTTCTCAATTCTTTACTAATTTGGGGGTGCTGATTTCGAATTCGTCAATAGAATTTTTGTCGCACGTAAGTGTTTTGTGTTGTAACGTCTTTTACTTTTTCGTATATAGAACAATATTGCCTGTTCATATTGTCTTCATTTTATGAATATTAACACATTTTAGATCATAACCAATGATTCCACACCCCCAAATCCTCGAGAACACCCCCAACTTCATAAATTTTGAGATCCAAAATCGATAGAAATCATGCAAAACTCCATTACACCCTCCCAATTTTGACTTTACACCCCCTCAAACTGAAAATCTTGACAGAATTCCTGCTCATAACACAGGCTATCAAGCACAGAAATACAGTGATCAAAAGTCCTACAAGAGCAAATGAAACTCAATTTGAGGTTATGAAGTAATGTTTAATTTAGAGATTTGAAGAATTGCAAAAGCGTTATCTCGTGTCTACACACTAACTCAAAAGAGTGAAATTCCCCTCGATTTGAACGGGAAGAGGGAAGATTCTTTCAAAGTGAATTTGCATCGGAGAAAAGTTTCTGTTTGAAAACGAAGGGATTTATGGTAGCCCATTTGATGGGAATGTAGACATATTTTTAGTTGAGTTAGAATCTGTTTATTAAATTATTTTTTAACATGAAAGCGACGTAATAAAATGATGAAAATGGACAGCCTATTCCAAAATAGTTGACCGCATTGGTTAGGCTGTTTTGAGCTGAAAATTCTCTAAGTCCAACTTCGGAAACAGTAAACCAAAGATCCCAGGTTTGAACGCTCGAAGGCACGGTGAACCGTCGGAATTGAAAAAAAAAATGTGTAAATCTCTTTTTCTTCTTTTAAGTTGCAATAAGACATGTTGAAATCTTATTAAGTGTAGAAAAATGTAACATTCATTGAAATACGTAATGATACAGTATTTCCAAAATATCCATACATCTGAGCACGTGACGGTTTTGTCACCTATGTTTCCATTCGTAAAAGAACATCTCCAATGAAAGCAAAGACAGCAAATTTATTTTTTGCTTTTATAATACAATAAACAAGACAAAGGAGAGACAAAACAACAGCATTAGCAACGTATATGGATGTCATTGCCTTGGACACAAAAATTCAGTCATGTTTCTTCAGATTGAGTCCTCTCCGAAGGAGCTTGGTAACTATGTCCAAGTTAGCTTAGTGGTAGAGCGCTGGGGCTTTTAATCGAGAGGTCCTGCGTTCGAACTAAGTTCGGGACAATTTTTTATTTGTAATGATATATTCCTCAAAGCATGAATAAGTAGATAAAAATTACATTGAAATAAATAAGTTCCATATGTATACATACAATCATTTCAGGACATAAGTAATTATTATGTTTAAAATATAACATCAGAGAGGTGGTGGGTGTTGACAGACAGTCGGTATATTATATGTGAATGTTAAATACAAATAAATTAAATCGTGTAATAACAATAAATAATTGTATGTAGTGTATTTGTCTGCAGCTATTTGTCATACGGAAGTTACACCTCCATATTGTCATTTACCTTCTTGAAATAGTCAAAGGCTGTCAAAAGAAAATTTCGTTATAAGAGAAAAATATCCAAAGTCGGATCATCGCTGCAGACCGCAAGTTCAATATCCCCAAAGTTCACGATCCCCACGAACGACGAGGACATTAAACTGTACTTTAGTTTCTTTCCACAGGTTTCAGTTCAGTATTCTGAAATGCTTTTTTTATATGGAAGTGGTGAGGCTTTAATCTCTCTCGGGCTTGGTTCCAAATTTTATGATGAAGAGAAGTTATTATCGTCTTATTAAGTAGAAGGAGGAAATGCTTGTACTGACCAGGGCTCGAACACATGTACGTGTCACATTGGTTTAGAAAGCAAAGGTTTTAACCCTGTGATAAATTTACAACTCGGAAAGTATTCCCAAAATTTGTGTTATTAAGGCACCACCAGATTGAGTCACGCTAAGTGGACGATTTCATACATGAGTGATAAGGAAGGTTAGATTGGTGTAGGTTAGTTATAGTAACATTGGGTCATTCCTAGACAAATCATCCAATTTTAGGAAAACTGGTTACATCACCATTTTAGAAAAAAATAATATTTTTCATATGTGGGGGCCTGCATACCTGAAGATATCAGAATGACTTTCGAAAGAAATGTGATGCTTTTATATCTCTCGGGGCCACAATATTTCCAATATGGCGAGTGATGTTTTTTTTTTACTCCCATAGGATATGTATGGAAACCTGCATATCTCAAAAACTAGAAGAACTAAAGAGTTGAATTAAAAACCACTGGGTAGCTCTTGAAGTGCACTTGGAAGATGTGTAATTCCGTCTTTGAAAATTAATTTCTTTATTCCAAAAAGTAGGCTGAAAATAAATTTACGAATTGTATAAAATTCTATTTTTAAACCAAGATTTTGGGGTGTAGGAGTTGAATAAAATTCTGCAAAATTTTGTCATGTTTAGACCTCCCAAAAGAGTTTCTGACCTTCACACTCTTTTTTTTACGGGTGTTCAAACATGGCCCTTTGCGAAAAATGCCGGATTCCGGGCTTAAATATTGCATACGTGTCCTCATGAAACAATCTGAAATGTGGTTTCGAAAAAGCTTCGTATGTGACCAACTAACAGTAGAAATTGCAACTTTTATTTTGCAACGGTTTGGTCAATACCAGCGGATTTTCTTCACTATACGAAGCAAATTCGAATGTGGTATCTTCACGAAAATCACCATATTTTAATGAAGAAGTTGAATATAAGACCGCAATTTCTCTTGTGACGTTTAGAACTATCAACAGGATGATTATGTAGAAAATTCTGTGGCGTTGAATCACAACGCTTTTTTTGCTACAGGAAAAATGCCGTATTGGGGTCTAAAATATCTCAAATGGGCCATCATAAAAATCTGAAAGCTAGTCTTCTCCAGGAAGCTTTGTATGTTCTCAAATCACAGTAGAAATGGCCATTTTAATTTTTAGTTGCTTGGTCAATAAAAAGTTGTCCATGGGAGTTAAAAGTGTGGCTTTCAAGCAGTGTAGTAATATGAAGCTGCATATATAGATATAATCCGCTTCCACTGGCCAAACCAATTAGAAATAAAAGTTGTAATTTTGGTTGTGAGCTGACCACTAACAAGGCTACCTTTAAATTTCAGTTGTTTTTTTAATAAGATAAAAAAGTCCGAAATCCTGCATTTTTTTTAACGAAAGGCCATGTTAGAAAGAAAGGAATGTAATTCAACCAAATGATTTTTTGAATATAGACACTCTTTTGGTAGGTCTAAACATTACAAATGATACAACCTTAGATTCGACTGTTTCACAGAAAAAACACAAATGTGGTCTCTTTGAAGATACCACTTTTGCATTTGCATAGTATGACGGCGGAGAAACTCAACTTGCACTGACCCAATAAGCTAAATGCCGACAAAGACGGCCAATCTTCGGGAATTTTGGTCGAGGCGGTGTCGGGGATAGGCAGAACCCAAACTAGTAATCGGGAAGTAGATGGGGGAAGGTCGACGTGCAGTCACAAGTGGCGTTTGGTCGTCGGGCTATTTCCGGGTCGCTGTCGGTCTCTTACTTGACGGCATAGAGGTGAAACTCCATTCCCCAGCACTTGATGGTGGGAAAGTATGGGCCCCCGCCCATTGCCTTAGGTCGGGAAAAGGATGCTCCCCGTCCATTTCCTGATGGTCGGGAAACAAGCGACTCCCCAGACACTTCCTGGTGATCGGGAAAAGGTTAGGGTCCGCACTTTTACGAACGTTTTAATCTAGAATTTATGTAATTCAAACATCGGCATCCCTTTGCAAAAGAATTCTGCCGGTAGATTAGAATATAGAAAGATGAAAAGGGGAAACGTTCTTTACATTTGTTAAAGGCAAAAGTGCCTTATGTGGGGTCAGGAACTTATAATTTATTCTTAGTACTAGCTGTTGCCTGCAGCATCACTTTATTCGGAAGCCGTCTTTGAATACCTGGTTGTACGGTCTAGTGGATAAAGCGCTCGAGAGTTGTTTTAAAGGTGTCGGGTTCGATCCCACCACAGGCCACCGATATATTTTAAAAAAAGAAATCACTTTTTTCATTTCTACTTTCGCAATATGAACTTTTTTGCTACCTTATCGAACATCAGTGAAATAATAGTTAAAGCCAGATTATACATAAATTTCAAATATCGAGCTTAGGCAGTGTGGCCTGAGCGTTGATGTGTCAGTCAGTCAGGATTTATATTTTATATAGGGAGAGTATTATTATTATTATTATTGCCTTTTCAGGATATTATAGTATAAATTCAAGTGCACTTATTCTCAAAAGATTAGGAGTACTGACGTATTTGTTTTAATCTGGAAATTTTAGAGTATTGACCGAGCCCCCGTAGGTTAGTGCTAGAGCGTTGGCATAGCATTCGGGAGGCCGTGAGTTCAATCCTGATTGAGGTTTTTCCACGTTTTCCTCAGTCACACCAGGCAAATGCTGGGATGGAACCTACAGCATAGACCCTGGCCAACACCTTCCCAAATCCTTTCTCATCCTCTATCCCGGCCTAAGCGTTATAAATAAACTTCAAATTTAGAACATAGAGGGAAAATTTTGAATTAGTGTTTCCTTTGTACAGAACAAGGCATCATAAATTATTGACTGATTCTGACAAAGATTGTATTTGTTTAAACGTTTAATCAACAACCATTACGTAAAATATTTGTATTGCTATCAAACTTCAATATTTAAAACCTTCTTGTTTAGCTGTATATATATCTGCTAACTGTATATCTATATGACAGGCTGTATTGGCACCATGTTGTTCGTAGAACATTAATAAATATTACATTACATTATTATTACCACAACAAATGTAGTGATATTTCACGTTACTAATAAACGGCTAAATAAAAACTTAAAATTTCTAATTCATGTATACTGGGAAACATCGAGTTTCAGGTGATAATAGTAGTGCAATCACGATATTTCGATGATCCTCTGAATCTAGACAAAGTGACAGTAATCCTGGTACAAATCTAGGAGTTTTATTGCATTTGTATTTGCTATGAAGATTTATTTTCGAGAAATTCTGTGCAATGAAGAACAAACCTCCACAACTGCGGGATTAAAGTAATTCTGTAATGAATATAGTGTCTGTGTTACTTACTGCATACCATTACAGACTTCTAGAAGTATCTTATTGACGAACGGTTTTCGTACATTTAAGCCCTAAATCCGGCATTTTTCGCAAAGGACCATGTTTGAGCTCCCCTAGAAAAGAAGGAGTGTGATTCAGGACCATGATTTTTTGCGTGCATACACTCGATTGGTAGGTCTAAATAGATTTTGTAGAATTTTATTCAATTCCTCACCCCAAGAAATTTGTTAAACATCAAATTTTACACAATTTGTTACTTATTTTTCAACCTAATTATTGGATTAAAGAAATTAATTTTTTTAAAAAAAGGTGATTCCGTATGTTCAATGTACACTTCAAGAACTACCCAACGGTGTTTGATTAAGCTTTCTCTAGCTCTTCTAGTTTTTGAGATATTCAGGTTTCCGTACATATCTAAGGGAGTAAAAAACACCACCCGTCATTTTGGAAATATAGTCGCCCTATGAGAAATAAGGGCATAACATGTCTTTCAAAGGTGGTTTTTATATCTTCAGGTATGTAGGAACCCATATACGAAAAATATTTTTCTAAAATGCTGACGTAACAACTTTTTTCTAAAATTGGATGATTTGTCATGGAATAACCCAATTACGTATGTTTCAATTTCTGGCATAAAGTATGAAGAGAAATGCTATTAACATTTCATTCTAATAATAATTTTCAAAAGAAATTTTCATCAATAAGAAAAACTGTTTTAACAAAGTGAATTGTTATATGCTTTTACGCCTATAAATCAGTTTACAATGCAGATTTAAATCTAGAAAAAGCATCCAGACACAGGATTGTTTTGTTCGAAGACAACTGCGTAGATGGAAATGAATATCATTCCTTACTAAACAGTAAGTTTGTTTTACTATTACTAAAACAATAAAAAAAATAATCTACCTTATCCAAAATCACTAAAGTACAAAATGGTCCACTTAGTATGACTCAATCTGCTGGTGTGTTAAAAAGACAAATCTTGGCAACATTTCTCTAGTTGAAAAAGTAGCTCATGGTTAAAACCTTTGTTTTCTAAACCAACACTACACCCTGGTCAGGTCAAGTATTTTTCCTATTAGTTAATAAGACAATAACTTCTCTTCATCAGATGACAAAAGTATAGAATTTGCCAGCAAGAGAGAGAAAAGCATTTCAGACCCATTGAAATAACTTCTGTCTTCTTTACTGAAGAACAGTTCAGTATCTTAGTGACTCATATTTCGTGGGGATCATGAGCTTTAGGGATAGTGTATTTCTATGAACTTTGGGGATAGTGAATTTGCTGTATGGCACCTTGGTACGACTTTGGATATATCAACATTTACTTAATTTGTATTTAATGTTCACATATAACTGACGTTCTGTCAACACCCACCACTTCTCTGATGTTATATTTTAAACATAATAAGTACTTATGTCCTGAAATGCTTGTATGGATACATATAGAACTGATTATTATTATTTTATGTAAATATTCATGCTTTGAGGAATATATCATTATAAAAATAAATTTTGTTGAACGGGATTCGAACCAACGACCTCACGATTAGAAGTCAAAGTTCTAAAGTAAACATTGCTTCATAACCTCAAATTGAGTTTCATTTGCTCTTGTAGGATTTTTGATCACTGTATTTCTGTGCTTGATAGCCTGTGTAATGATTAGGGATTGCGCCAGGATTTTCAGTTTGGGGGGTGTAAAGTTAACATTGGGAGGGTGTAAGTGGGTTTTGCATGGTTTCTATCGATTTTCGATCAGCTGTCGATTTTCGAGTTGTGTGACACAGGGGGTGATGTGGCGGAATTACTGGTTATGATCTATAGTGTGTAAATATTCATAAAATCAAGACAATATGAACAGGCAATTTTGTTCTATATACGAAAAAGTAAAGAAGTTATGTTACAAAACACTCACGTGCGACAAAAGTTATATTGCCAAATTCGAAATCAGCACCCCCAAATTAGTAAAGAATAGAAAAATTTCTTCATCTTACGGGAAAACGTTTTAAACGTTGTCTTGTGTAAAGACCGTCTTGAACTCGACAGCTGGCCGTATTAACTTACATGTTCAATTGATTTCGTTAATTACATCCCTCACCTAGCTTTTAGTGTTAACATTGGCAGCTGAACGTATTTCTTTGAGCTCGTCCTGTTATTCAAGTCTTGGAATGTAATTTAAAATATATCAGTGAAATTGACATTTTTCATCTGTTTTATGCAAAATCAAAGTTTGAAATAGTCATATGAAGAGAGTTAAACCAAGGACGTCAGATTCTAGTCTCAGGCTCTCATTTCCACGCATTATTCCATTACTCCATACAGAACGCTTCATATATTGGCACAATTACTGTATATTTAGCCAGTATTGAATGATCGTTCGAGTTCGAAACTTAAACGAGAATGTTGGTCTTTATAGACGCAATTTAAAGTTACATTGTGTTATTTCACCCTTTATTAGAGTGTGCATTTTATTTTTATTTTTATTTTATTAGTGGGTGTAATGCTTATTATTATTATTTACTGAAGTTCATTTCTATTTTTGGAGTTCATACTTTTCGCCGATGAAGTAAGTTTCAGACTTTCAAACTTATGATTGTTTACAATAATCTCGTGATGTAAAGAATTATGGACTTTTCCAGGATTGGAGGAGGATCTAAAACGTGTACATGGTTTCAAACTAGGGGCGTGTCTCTTTATAGGTCCCTGCAATCACTGCATTCGTATATTCCTGAAGAAACGAAAGGGAAGAAATATATTTCTTACTTGTCCAGAACTGATTAAACGCAACATTTCGTGTATGGTGTGTTGCCTACTTTCACTACTTTGCATTTCAGGAACTTTCTTCGCACAGTGTACATGTATTACGGTGACCATATGTCCGGATTTTCTGGGACAGTACGGAGTTTTAAGTCTTAAAAATATATTAAAAGTCGCGAATTAGATGGATTAATCTTCATGGGTTAATCTTAAACAACTTAAATGGGAAGATTCAGAACAAAATTGGACATTATTTGAAAATGTTCCATTATCGTTTCACTCGACGATATTGAACGAGTAGTGTGTACTTAAATCGACCACACTGGCAATCTCTTTGGAGAGTGAGCTAAACTTAAAACTAATTAAATAGGTGAGATGATTAGCAGTTCGCAAGAATAGATAACCGTCCCAAACTTAGAGAAAATGTGTGAGTTCGTGCAGCCTGCTTCCTTGGAAAAATGCGTATGTAAAGAAGCCATTTTCAATCATTTCGGTGGACTAGAGGAACCATCATTGACAATTGATAATAATAATAATAATAATTTTATTAGTCGTTAGACAACTATTTACAGTTGTAATAGACTTCGTCATAGAAAGAATACAATAAAATATAGAATTACACAATAAAATTTAAGATTATACAATATGTACGTAGTTTAATAATGGTCCCTTAAATAAGTTTCAAATTCACCTACGCTATAATATAGCCTATATTATAGGCAACTATTTTTAAGCATATTTTTCATATATCTGTCAAACCTTTTCTGATTCATATCACGAATAAATGACGGTAACAAATTAAAATATTTCACTCCACAGTACCTATAACACTGTAAAAATAGGAGACACAACGTTCTTTCAAAAAATGGAGGCAGCTGAGCTGCCTCCACTTTTTGGATTAACCTACATTCAGCCAGTTTTTGGTTGAACGTTTTACTTTCCGTAAAATTTCAATATGCCTGTATACATTACATATATATGAGTGTTCCAACGTATTTCATTCAATCCGAGCATTTTTTTAAAGTAGAAAAGAATAAAAGGAAATATTCCTTTAAAATTAAAAATGAGAAAAAAAAACTTGAAGTGGTCGGGTTTCAATCCAGGGTCCACAAGCACATTGGTCAGACGCTTTAAACACTTCGCTACAAAGGCAGTTGGTGTTTCTGGCTTTCCGAGCGAGCTATGGGTTTACTGTGAAGGAGGTTAATTATTAACACGTTTTTTATTTTACTACGAGGAATGTCTCGTGAAAAAAAAGGAGAGATACGTTTGCTACAGTTTAAAGATTTATACCCAACTTAATTTCTCGGTCCACCAGTAAACTGCTTGCTGTTCACAGTGTAAAGGCAATGTAAACACTGAAAATGGCGGGACGTTTAGTGACAAGCAAGTAACGTTACTCCTGTTACTGGATTATAGAATATCCAACTAAGGCTTAAACTTCATCCACAAAAGTACGTAACCTCAACATTTCCTGTTTAGCTTACACTTCGATTAGAAAATGACCGAGTTTTAAGCGTAAAATAAGTTGAACGTTCACAGACAAATCACTTTGGCCAGTTTCAACCCATTTTCAGTTAACGTTAAGCTATTACAAAGAAAGTGTTTAATACCAATTAATTTAATACAAGTTAATTTTACCAATCTTTCCACTAAAATGCTTATACTATATCCACGTTTAAGAGTAAATACAACATAACGCTAATTTTCGACTTTTATTTCTCCATAAAGCGGAGTAACTTTCATCCATTTCGTGTTTCCACTTTTTACAGAACTATGTTGCGTCTTACTTAGTCTTACATACGGCGTATCCATATTATCTTTCTGTCTTGTATTATAGTCATGGATATCGGTACGTCTTGTAATTTGAGCATAGTTTTCTTTGACATACATTAAACTCTGGTATACAAATATCGATGGTACAGTCATTATTTTATATTCACTATATAATTGTTTACAAGATACTCTATCAGAAACACTCTTTATACATCTAACCGCTTTCTTTTGCCATTTAAATACATTTAAAGCCCCTTTAGAGTGCGAAAGTAATGGAAACTATTTAAATGAACAATTATCAAACAATTGAAAAGAACAAACTGCTAACAGACAGGTAAGTTTGTCTTCAGTGAAGTATGATTGGTTCAAACGACTGACGTCGACAACTCTAGGAGAACTTTAAGGATCATTTGTCCAAATTTCAAAAGGCTCTTATTTAAAAGTTACCTTAATTTATAAGCTATTTCACAATTTATTTTAAATTAATATATTCTTTGTATAAAAATCAAATAATATTCTGGTAGGAACTGCAGAGAAACTCTTTGTATCAACCGAATATAGACAAGAAGAAAGCTAAAATTATGGAAATTAAATTGGTATGGTGTTTAATAAATATGTGTGTAAGGTTGATTTATTATAATGTAAAGCCTTTTGGGTAAATAGTTTTAAAAATAGTGATTATAGTCTTGTGCCAATTATTCAGGCATAAAACTTGACTTCTAAAAGCCATGAGATATGATAGTGATCAAGTTCCTACTGATTTTAAAGTTCTAATTTTGTGCAATTTTTATTTTAATGTAAAAGTTGAGGCAAAGTTTAATATTGTAAAATGCAACTTTTAAGCTAACTTTATAGGACCTGAATAAGAATTTTCTTCTTGGGTGGACTCTCAAATCACCCACAAATATGGGTGGGAGGTTCTTTAGATCCAGGTAAGGTTTGTACCGAATTTTGACCGAGAAAATATGGTCACCGTATACATGATGCTGAACAACCGCAACTGAAATATTGACGCTATTTGTTTAATAACGTACCCATATATAGACGTTCTACATTTTTTTAAACTTTCATTTTACATATGAATAGCCCAGTAGTCAAGGGATACATGTGAAAATGGGCGCATTCAACGGGCTAAGGTAGCACTAAGCGCTGAGAGAGTACTTGAATCTTATTAGTTTGCCTAGCAACGTAGCAACCAATACGATTAAAATGCTCTCTCAGCGCTTAGTGCTACCTTAGTCCCGCGAATGCGCCCATTGATGAATAA
Organism: Lepisma saccharinum; assembly: GCA_022664845.1. Lineage (NCBI taxonomy): Eukaryota > Metazoa > Arthropoda > Insecta > Zygentoma > Lepismatidae > Lepisma > Lepisma saccharinum. The sequence continues at coordinate 15,488 of JAGDQP010021842.1, read as the reverse complement.
AGAAAAAGTTCGAGGTAATCACTTATGTATAACCCAAAATATATGTGACAGAAAACTGTCATATCTTGTTTAAAGAAAACGTGGAGTCTGATGTGTACATGTACAAAAATAGCAATTTTGCGTCGCATATATTTCGAGCTACGTAAAATAGATTACCGCGAACTATTTTTTATTCATCAACGTCACTGTTATCCCTTGGTTTCTGGAGTCGCCATACACTGAAGTGCCAAAAGCCATGGAATACCTAACTAATAACGTGCAGCAATTCAACGTGGAAGGGCGCGAAAAGTCGCTGGTAGTCTGCTTGAGGGATTTGCAGGCATGGAGTCTCGATTGCCGTCCGCAATTCGGTGGATATTGTAAGTGGAGGATGCTGGGCACGATTAACCCATTCGATGATATCGGACATGTGCTCGATAGGATTCGTGTTCGGCGATCTAGGAAGCAACATTATGCGTTGGAAGTTGCCAGAATGTTCCTCAAACCAGTCGCGCACCATTGTGGCTTAGTGACATGGCGCATTGTCATCCCGGAAAATCCCATTGCTGGCAGGGTACACGAAGTCTATAAAGGGCTGAAGATCGTCACCAAGCAACTGAACGAAGCGCTGACCGGTCAATGTCCGGTTCAAGCCTACCAAAGGACCAAGACCATACCAGGTAAACACGCCACACACTATGACGAAGCCACCACCAGCTTGCACAGTGCATTGTTGACAGCTTGGGTCCATGGGCTCATGGAATCTGCGCCACACCTGGACCCTACCAGCCGCGTGTACCAATTGGAAACGTGACTCATCTGCTAACGCTATACGTTGCCAGTCCTTAAGGCTCAATGCCCGTACTTACCACCCCATGCGATTCGCCGCCTCGATGGACAATGATAAGTAGCGGCACACGTGTCAGTCTTCGGCTGTAATACCCCATGGAGACCAAATTTCACAGCACTGACCTCTGAGACACGAGTTATCAGATCGCGCACTGTTGCTTGTCTGTTTGCCCGGATAAATCTGCTCAGACGTCGCCGGTCGCGGCCATTCAGTACCCGCGGGCGGCCACTGCGTTGTCTCTGATGGGTCATAATGCATCCAATGCGGTACTTACTATCCGCCCTTGATACTGTGGAATGAGTTAATTTCAATGTCCGGACGTGTTTCGAAATCGCATGCCCCATTCGTCTAGCACCAACTATCATCCCGCGTTCAAACGCCCATTCCCGTCGGGTTGCCATCACCACGGTACACGACGTTTCACTGCACTCACAGAAGTACAACTGTCCACACTGCAACTGCTTCGCACCTTTCGACCGGTTTGTCGTGATGTTACCGCGCCGTCAACTAGTTCCCTCCCGTTATCCCATGACTTTTGGCACTCCCGTGTATGGTATGAACTTACACAAATATAAATCTAGGAAAATTAAAACTTATTATCCATTATTGATGAAACTTGATCTTTGCAGTACTCACATACAAAATGTATCAAGATACAGTAACTTACAGTTGTTTTCTTGTGTTTTCCAGTTTTATTGTGACCTCTATTGGCTTATAATGGACAAAGGATATAAATTATCCAAACAAATGATGCAGGAGATTGACAGCGAACATCTTGAATGTGTAACTGAAATGCTTAGAGCCACGAAAGTGCTTAGCTTTTCGTAATTCGTATTATTCTCTACGATTCTTTTTCCTCAATAAGAAACTGCTGTGCTAGACAACTTTTATAACGGTACACACAGTTCGCCAATGTGCTTCAGTTAAGAGAGAAATGTTGTAATATTATGTCTGTGACTAGTGTATATGATTTTATGTATTTATTTTTTGTGTGTGTGTGCTTTTAAGCGGCTGACATTTTGTGTATGTGTATATTTGTGTGATTTTTATTAATGTACTTTTTTCAGTTTTGAGATGTTTGGCACTCAAGAAGGCAGACTAATGCAATACGTGGAATCTATTTGTAAAACAATTTTCGTGATTGTATGTATTTTTTTCAGCTTTTAAAATAATGAATTTAAATACTAATATATACGAGATGTCTAGATCATGTACTACAAAAGTCTCAAATATTGGAAGTTTTATTTCATTTTTCAACCTTTACTTATATTCATTTTATTTAAAACATCGTCCATTTCCAATGTCAGAGTGCGTAAAGAATAGGTTCGTGAAGTTAGCAGCCCTACCTAGAACCCAAAAATTGAAACCTACTAAAGATTTGCGGGATTTTTTGGGGCTCTCGAAAAATCAAACCCCGATTTTTGTGCTCTTCAAATAACCGAAGTACAATGGTGTTCAACTTCCGTGTAGTTAGCAGCGCCACCTACGAAATCTGCAGCTCAAAACCCATGCGGAAATTACATGCTTTTATGAGCTCTCAAAAAATCAAAAGTCCTGTTTTTGGGCTCTTCAAATAACCGAATTACAAAGTGTTCAATTTCCGTGAATTTAGCAGCGCCAGCTGAAACCCAAAACTAAGAAACAACACAGATATTACAAGCTATATATGGGCTCTCAGAGGAACAAACTCCAACGTTTGGGCTCCTGTAACCAGTGTTGGGCTGGGCCCAGAGCAATTTAGAGCCCCACGGTAGGAGTCGTATACATCCCATAAAATACGGAATTGTTACTTTCTCTGAGTTCTGTCCTGATGTCCCAAAAACGTTTGCCGGAACGCTAAAATGTCCCGTATTTTCTTTATGGAATACAAACTACAGGGTCAATAGTTGTTAATGAGGTCAGTCAACAAAAACTAACATGATAGCTCGTTGTTTCTCCCACAAAGTCGTTTAATTTATACTACTTTCAAGTGAAAGACAGACAATACAGACAATAACTATTTTAGTTCGACAAATTTAGCGTTTAGTTGTAGTAGCAACATAAATAACCGAAGACAGAAATACACTATTCAAAAAAATCAAAAACATTTTTTGGTGTTCCGGATACAAAACAAAACAATGGTTTTCCCATATCAATTAGAATTTTCCTGATCACATATGCAATTATGTTTAAAAACTAAATATTTTTAATGAAAGCATTGTTTAGGATACGAAATAAAAAGTCTGACAATAAGTTTAACGATAATGCAAAATGTGTAATTATCCTAGCCCAGTGGCGGCTCGTGGTCAAAATCGTAAGTGAAGTGCATACAAATAACTAATGTACCCATTCTCTATTCATCCCGAATTTTCTGGACTGACTGGTTTACCCGTAATGCCGCTTACCATATTAAATGTAGAGAAATTTACTGCTAAAAGTTGGGACCCACTATAAATATGTAAATATAGTTGAAGATATGACAAATTTCGCCGACGACTGAGCGTGGGAACAACAAACATGCCCATGTTAGTATACGCCCAAGAAAAATGCAGTACTTTGGTATATTTCATTTACAAGAAGTCAGTGGAAAAGCTAATGATTTTGTAGAAGAAATTTCCACTTGTACAACAGAGAATAAAGTACTAGAGTGTCATAGTGTAGTTTATACAGTATATTTATTGTTTATTTGTTTAAAGGTCATTAACTGAGAAGAGTACTAAATAACTGCCTAACTTAAAGTTTTCAAATCGAACATTCCACCTTTTAAATATGAAGTGGGAAGAACGGAATAAACTAAAACACCAGTTGCATGAGCTATCGCAGCGTAGGGATTTAAACTGAGACTTTGTCCTCCTTTTCAGAATACTATACTCATCGACGTAACGTTGTATTATTAATTTGTGGTTTGATACGCACATTTTCAATGCCGATATTAGACGGATTCAAATGAATGTACATTAGTGACGGGGACCGAACAGCCGTAACTCAGTTGGTAGAGCGTCGGTTTAGCAATCGAAAGGTCTTGGGATTATTCCCAGCGACTGCCATCCTGATTGATGTTTTTCGTAAGCCACACTAAGCAAATGCCGGGATGGTAGTCTACTTCCAAACTTGGGATGGTAGTTACTGAACGAAAGTTGTCTAAATGCCATGCAAAGACAAAATCAGTGATGAAAATTTTATCCCGTGGAAATTCAAATGGAAAGAATTACTAGGCTTATATTCTACGTCTTGTAAATGCGGAAAAGTGATAGCTTTCTCAACCCAAAATTTATTTGCATAAAGACACAACCAGCATTGAAGGACCTTGATACATGTTGAGTGCTGAAAGTTTAATATTACTATTAGAGGAAGGCAATGGATAGAGATAAAAAATGCGAATGAAATTAGATTATGGCCTGTTTAAAATATTCTTCGTGACATTTTCCGTTTTCAGGCTTACCTAAATTCAATTTATTTTCTGCTTCAAAATATATTATTCGAACAATACATACACAGTGATTTTTCAGATGCAGTTCTCAATTTTAGAGTAATGTTTGAAGTTTAGTTTAATTTACATATAAATTACTGGCATCTAAGGCCTAAGCTTGTCATACGCCTGAAGAATGGCGTCCCTGGGCGAACATTTTATTATACCTAAAGCGAGAGCCGAGCTAGCGTTCCCTAGTTGCTATCCCACTGGGAAACACCTGCTTTCGAACCCACTAATAGGCCATCTTGGCTGATGTTTTTTCAGTTTTCGCGTTCTCGCACCGGCTTGATGCTGGGATAGTTCCTTCCTTTCTTCTACTTTCCCCATCCTGGCCTAATGTAAACAACACATGGCTAAAGGCTATTAATATAAATGAAATTCAATTCAAATACACTCGTAACGAGATTGATACTGACTGTCAGGTGATGGTTTTGAAATCTTTAAACGAATAAAAAATCCCGTGCCTCTAGAATATTTATTCTTGTTAATAAACGTTCAAGGCAATTAGAGCGTGACCTGTTCAATTAAATTAATTGGATTTTTCCTTAAGATACAGAGACTATTATATTAGGCCTGATGTGTCAAAATCACACAAAATTACTCTGCTGCTGAAATCAGTAACTCACAAAACAATATTTATTAAGAGAAGCTATAAATGAGCTTACAAGCTTATAAATACAGTCTAATATGTATATGTTTCAATATTTACCAACAGTCCAGCATTGACGTCTTAAGCGTGTAATCACTCAGCGAGCTCAACTTCAGACGGAAATGAGATGAATAGAACGTCTAAGGTCTCTATTCTAGATGATATCCAGGAATTAATGGAGGAAATATGAAAATATCTGTCAGAACGCATAGATGTTCAAAGGTTTATTGAACTTGTGCTGGTTCCTTATCAATAATCTGTGGTGAAAGATCACTAGGCGACGTGGACTGGGCATGTATAAATAAAGGTGAAAAAAATGAACGTAGCGGATGGCATATTTTAAATCTATATATTGACTCAAAATGCAATTAACATTTACACATATGGATAAAGTTTGACAAACACCCCTTCCTTTAGTTCCAACCATGAGCATCGTAATTCTGCAAATCCATTCCACCACGCCTTACAAATCAGTGAAATCTCTAATATATCGAGTTATCGTAAACTGAAATATTCTACTTCTACCCAGAGTACATTTTAAGTAAGGTTAGCATTTTATAAAGATTAGCCATTAACATAGCCATATACTGAGACTGGATTCTATAGCTTAGTCAAAGAGCTCATACATAACAGAAGTAGAATACTTCAAATTCGTTGTATCTAGCATTGTGCGCCTGAATTAACTCACTTGGCACTAGGTCTATTACAGCTCTGGCAAACACTTATTCAAGGATATTTGTCTATAAAAAGGCCATGTCAAATTCGTCATCCCTTTCACTATACATACATGAACAAAATAGGAACAATTGTACAGGTACACATGGTGCTGATGCAGTGGGGACAAAATTACTTTACTTGCACACTGAACAGCCGAAACTCAGAAGAGATGTAACTTCGTTGAAAGCAGATTGCAGGTTCTCTTCCGCTATCCTCAACGCTATCTCGCACTGGCCAGTATAGTCTGCAGCGTCTAGGTTGTCATGGCAACCAGAAGTTCACCGTCCCATCAATGGAAAGATTTTCACCGCGGTAAAATTGTCCCCGCCATAGAAAGCACTTATAGCTAGATTTTTTCGAAGGTATTTAAAAGTAACGTTTTCAGCTTCGTAAGAATACGGTGCCGTCTAGCGCTAGAATATTTACTTATACTGCATACAAAATTGGAAACAGTTTATTTGTTTTTTCTGCTGGAATTTTGTTACGCTACTTCATTTTCTTTCAGAAACAATTTTTGTTTATTTAGTCAATGAAAGAACAAAATAATAGGTGAAGTTCAGCAAATGTGGTAAACAAGTTCCAGCAAAATTTTGAGAACTTTCATTTTCTATCTGCTCCAGCAATAATACTACAAAAAAAAAAAAAAACTCGAGAATTAGTGAACACTCTAAAGAAACACTTACGAATAGCAACCTTGGTTTCTTTCTGAATTGCAGAATATAATAATCGCAGCCCGACTTGACGAGGATACATCTATGTGTAACTTATTTTAAACTTGATAACTAACTCATTATCCGAACACTAACCACCAATACCATTTCACTATTGTGATTTCCGTAAATACAGAACAAAAAATATCCTGGCTTACTTACTAGACGTTAAGTTGGCCCTGACATAAGAATGTGTAATACTGTACCAATAACTCATAAACGTATTGACTAGTATAACGTTTACTTCGAGAACTCGATAGCACTCAGCCAGAACTAGCGAAGGACACTTCTAGCGTTTTCTTTTTCTTGAAAGCCCATGAAACACCGAAATTCCTGCTTGTGTTTACATTTTTAGCCTGTAGATTGGTACCTGGTGTTTCTAACTTCCTGGAACATTAAAACCCCGGTAATTAGATTGTTACAAGAGCCCCAAGATCAGGGTTTTGACTTTTCGGAAGCCCATAAATAGCCCGTAATTCTTGCATAGATCTTGAACTTTTAACTTCAGATTTTGCAAGAGGTGCTCCAAACGTCGCCATTTAAACCCTCGTAATTCGGTTATTTGAAGTGCCTAAAATTGCGGTTTGGGCTTTGGAGAGTCAATAAATAGCATGCAATTCGTGCATAGATCTTAAATTTTTGGACTGCATATTTCGCAGATGGCGCTGTTAACTTCCGTGTAGTTGAACACCCTTGCAATTCGCTTATTTGAAGATCCTAGAAATTAGGAATTTGATTTTTCAGGAGCCCATAAGTATATGGCTGCTATATTTCAGATGTGAAAGTCCGGGATGCTGCTAATTTACGAAAACCTTACAAATGCGCAAAACAAAGAAAAAGGTAAATGCTCTAAGGAGAACGTAAAGCAACGATCTCCAACAAAAGATGGCAGCACCATCTCCGTATATGTCCAATGTATTTTTATCGTTGCACGAAATTTCAATGCTGCTCCTACAAATTCAAGCCTAGAGAGTTCTAACTTTCAAGGAAGGAAGCTCATACATAACTAATTCAAGAGCTCTATCTATGTTGTTTTTTTATTTTCGTCTTTCTTCATTGTTGCAATCGCTTGATTGTTGTGGTGAATATCAAAACCTATAACAATCAAACTATTTCAACAATGAAGAGAAAAAAGAAAATAAAAAATTGGCATTGATCAAACTCTTGAATTGATTATGAACTTTCTTTCCTGAAAGTTAGAACTCTCTAGGCTTGAATTTGTAGGAACAGCATTGAAATTTCGTGCAACGAGAAAAATACATTAAACATATACGGTGATAGTGCTGCCATCTTTTGTTGGAGATCATTGTTTTAGAGTAACCTTAACTTCCTTACATCAGATAACTGTATTAAATGAAACAAAAAAACACACTAAAACTTAAAACCAATCAACGTAAGGTACTTGTTCTATACGTATTGTTATAAATAAAATCTCACATTGTTGATATATTCCTGGTGTGTTTTGATCACCCTGGATCCCTCGGTCCCCGCTTGAGAATATTGGTCAAAGAAGCAAGGAAGAAATTCCCTGGTCGAGGGAACAACGGAAACACATGGTTATTGTTGCGTAAAGGAAGAAAAACTTAAAAAAAAAAAAACTTTTAATAAATAAGAGAAAAAATACATCCTTCCCACCTCATAAATTTCCATTTTATCGATAAAAAAAAGATTTTTCATTGTTGTATACTCAGTTTTATTAAACAAAGTATATATTTCTTCTTGGTATTATAATCAGCGGAAAATTACCAAGAAATTCCGTCAGTGGTTCAAAATAACTCAGAAGCAAGAGCTAGATGGAAACAAAGAGTAATACCAACAACAATAAACATTGAGCAGCAAAAGAGCTGTGTTCCTGTTCCAACGAAACAAATGTTTCGCTCAATTTGTAGGTAGTTGAATTGTGAACATATTTGAATCCATGTTTTGTGTATTGAAAATCTTTAAGACTTTTTTGAGGTCACGTACTCATAAATTAAAGAGAATATAATCATGTCAAAAGAATAAAAATAATTGTTTCCGTTCATTTCATTCTTAGCTGAAAACTGGAATATTTATGCGTTCCGACAATTATTTTTGGGTGAACGGAACACAGATCTCAATCCTGGTACAGTCCCTGATTTTCCGGGACGAATAAAATCTCTACATAAATAACCCGTGATTCTTCAGTAGGTTTCAATTTTGGGGTTCCAGGTGGTTCTGCTAGCTTAACGGACCTGTAAAAAATATTGAAAAATGAAATATGGTTGCTACATGAATTTGAATTTTATTTATGGCTTTTAGTCATCTAGGACTCAGGCCGGGATAGGGGAGGACAAAGGATTTGGTAAGGTGTCGGCCAGGGCCTATGTTGAAGGTGCCATACCGGCATTTGTTTGATGTGACTGAGGAAAAACCGTGGAAAAGCCACAGTCAGGATGATCGGTCACTGGGATTGAACCCACCATCTCCAGAATGCTACACCAACGCTTTACCACTGAGCTACGGCGGTTCAGCATGGTTGCTATGTGTTGACAATTTTCAGCTGTATTTTGAAGCCACGTTTTATTCATATGATACGGAAGTAATCCCCTCCTGTATTTTTTAAACACATGTGTTAGGTCCAATTTGTCCTTGAAACGTCGATACGCATACGACCTAGCCACGTCTAAGATCTAGATGAAGTAATTGCCGTGACAGATTCTGATCGTCAGTGAAGAGGTATGTAGGTTCGAGTCCTGCTGTCAGGCATACTGATCGAAGTTTTCCAGGATTTCAACTCAGTTTCACCACGTGAATGCCGGTAGGGTACCTAGATGAAGTCCTTAGTCGCTATCGTCCCTTTTCTTTCCTCCGGCAGAGTCTATGCGAGGGACGACATAGCATTTGACATGATAGGTCTTAAACAAGTCTTATCATTTGGTTCATAATGTACATCAATTGGAAAAAATAATGAGAACACTTGTGGAAGTCGGAAGATTTTGTATTAATACACTGTTGGTCCATCTTTAGCACGCAATACAGCTTGAATTCTGGACTCAATAGACCGATACAAACACTGAATGGTGCTGAGTGGAATTTGAAGCCACTCTTCATGCAGTACAGCCTACAGCTCAGGTGGATACGAAGGAGGTGGAAATCGACGCCGAACCCTGGTTTCCAAAACAGCCCACAGAGGATCGATGATATTCAGGTCTGGGGACTGTGCGGGCCAGGGAAGATATTGAACCTCATCAACATGCTCGTAAAATCACTCTTCAAGAGGGCCAGCGGTGTGAATGAGAGCATTGTCATCCTGGAATATAGTATTCCCGTCTGAAAATAAAGTTTGCACCATTTGTTGGACCTAGTTACCCAAGATTTCTCTATACATTGCTGCTGTAACCGAACCGTATAATGCGACAAGGGGGATGCAGAATACCATGATATAGCGTCTCAGACCATAATAGAGTCGCCACCGTGTTTGACAGTCGGGCGGACAACCGGAGACACTTCATATCGTATCCTAATTTTTTATTTCGCTAAACACACTTCCAGTGGTGGGGAAGAGGGTAAAGGGTGACTCGCATGACCACATGACACGTTGCCAATATTCCAGTGTCCAGTTTTTGTGAGCATTCCACCATGGAAGTCGCCTTTGAATTTTCTTCTCTGTTGTTAGGGGCTTGGTAATAGCAACAAATCCATGGATACTCATTTTATGCAGTTCCCGCCTCACTTCTTTGGATGACACTGGGGTGTTTAGGTGCAGATGTAATGTATAGTCACTTTCTCGGCCATTGTTTTCTCCTGCAACGTCACAATCCGCTGCAAGGCCCGGTGGGTTGTCCCTATCCTTTAGCTTCGTCATTCTTCCACCATTGTGCTTCGCCGGCCCTGTTCTACAGTGCACTGTGTATGCGATCATGTCTTTCGAGACTGTGACTCCGTATAACTTCGCTGCTTTGCTAACAGATGCTCCAGCTAGACGTGCACCCACAATTAGATCTCTTTGAAACTCCGTCAAGTTGGACGTACTGGTCACTCACCACACCTACACAACGTCCATAACCACACTGCTTCACTCTACTAGTGTACCATAGAGTTAGGAAGAAAATAGAGAGAACATACATTACGTCAAATTCCGGTTCATCGGCAGCCATCTTGTGTGGCCCCATTAGAGTCCCTCTATACCGAGTACCGTGAGTATTGCCTTTTTTCAATAGGAGGATAAGTGCACCTCAGAGAGGCAATACTCAGAAAAGAGGGTCTCTAAATATGGGGCCAGTTAATATGGTCGAAATGCCTCGTCCCTTCCGTCTCTTGGCTTCATTCCCCTCTCCAACAAAACAGCCTGAGGTTCCCTCTATTTATATTCCTAACTCTATGTAGTGCACAATCCATCCTACCTGCAACAGACCAGGGCTGGGTTGCAAGAAAAATACTTAAGTGTAAAATCTGTCTTAAGCAGGCCATCGAACTCTACATAATACTGGAGTGAATACTTAAATCGAAAAACGGACCGCACAGCGATAAGAAGCGTATAAAACTGAGTTAGAGCTGAAAATTTAGTCCACATTGGATTTTACTGGAAGTGAACAAACAAGTATAAACGTCAGCTTTGACATCTATCGTTAACACTAAGTGGTCACTCCAGTATTTTGTAGAGCTCGATGGTCTGACTTAAGTCAGATTTTACACTTAAGTATTTTCTTGCGACCCAGCCCAGAGACGGTTGTTAACACAATGCTCAGCTTTACCTGTAATCTGTAAGTTAAATGCTCACAATATCTGTAAGTTAAATGCGTGACTTTGTGTATATTTGTAACTTGCTCCATCGCCAATAGCTTGGAATACCGTTCATAAAGCCTTAAAATATAAAATAATTTGGGAAACAAGTGGACGTAGGACCTATTTTTTAAGGAGCATAAACTTGAATCATGTATTCGAAGAAAGATATTTCCTACAGTCTGGTTGCAACTACAATTAATTGTATAGGACCGAAATGACGGCAGTAACTTCAAATCTAATGACTCTGAAACCACTCTATGCATAACATTGAAATGAAGATTTTTTTTTAAATGCTTACGACAACGTAAAAGTATGGTAATTAGAGAAATAGTTGCATGTATGAGTAAGTTCTCAGAGGAATTGTCTTGAAATTTTAGATATAGACTGAAGGCACTCTTCATTTTATTGGTACCCTTCTAATTAAGGGATTCCAGGCAGGAGCGTGCTGGAGGGGACAAACCTCCAACTGTCAGCGACGGGATTTGATGTACAGATGCTTATCAGAATAATGGAAACACCTGTAGTTGGCAACACGTCAGATGTATGGGTTGGCAGTGGTGTCGTGGCGACCGCAGCGCCGGACTGCTGGTGGTGGTGTGTTAGGTCGGTCTCCATACTACGTCAGGCGTCGTGGAACAGGAGTGTGCAGTGGCTGCAGCAGACGGAGGTAGTGTAAAATGGGAGACCTCTCAGAGTTTCAAAGAGGGCAAATTGTTGGTGCGCGGTTATGTGGAGTGAGTGTGACGGCAGTGGCTAGTGTGTTAGGTGTGTCGCCAGGGACAGTGTCGAAGGTGATGACGGCCTACACAACACACGGGAAAACCATATCGGGGAAGCGGAACAGTGGGCGGAAGAAAAGCATCAGTGACAGGGCACGCCGGGTATTAAAGCGCATTGTCAGGCGGAACCGTCGTGCCACTGCGGCGCAAGTGACGGAGGAACTCAATCAGCACCTCCCCCAACCTGTTTCGACAATCACAGTCCGCCGCGAATTACATGACATGAACTTACGGGGTCGTGTTGCACGGGCCAAACCTCTCATCAGGGACCAGAACGCTTTAGCACGCCGCAAATGGTGCCGCGACCATGCAACTTGGACCGTTGACGACTGGAAACGTGTGGTATGGTCGGATGAGACACCATTCACCCTATTCCAAACCACGGGCCGTGTTTATGTGTGGAGAACGCCCAAAGAAGCGTATGATCTGCAGTGTCTCCGCCCAACTGTGAAACATGGCGGCGGCACGGTGATGCTGTGGGCCGCAATATCATGGTTTTCATTGGGTCCTGTGGTCACACTTCGCGGACGCATCACTGCCAACGATTATGTCGCAATTTTAGGAGACCACTTGCATCCTATGGTCCGGATGTTGTTCCCGGACAATGACGCCATATTCCAGGATGATAACGCACCCATTCACATAGCTGGAGTTGTTGCAGCGTGGTTTGAGGAACATCGGGATGAAGTTCAACACCTCCCCTGGCCCGCCCAATCCCCAGATCTCAACATAATTGAACATCTGTGATCCATCTTGGAAACACGACTCCGGCGACGATTTCCACCTCCATCCTCTCTCACAGAACTGGCCGATGCCCTGCACGAGGAATGGTGTAATATTCCACTTGCTACCATTCACGACCTCTATGCCTCCATCCCACGTCGCATCAAGGCTGTTCTGAAGGCGAAAGGTGGCCCGACACCATATTAATCTGGTAAGTTGCACTTTCGTTCAGGTGTTTCCATTATTCTGATAAGCATCTGTATGTTACTCTAACCATTCTGCTATGCTGCTCTTCCAACTGGGCAATGTTTTTGTATTCCTTTTGTGTTACGAAGACGGTGTTTGAAAGAAAGCTATCCATATCGGCTTTAACCCGATATTGGGGTGACTTATTGGATCTTATGTTAGAACTATAAACGCTGCATAGGACGTACTGCGAAACAATGAAACCCTTTTCCATAAGAAAAACTCTGGCAGGTCGAAATTGGTTCGACATACGCAATTTAGTTGGGCTGTGGCGGATATCTCTGGTGGTCCTCTATAGTTTTTAAACTTTTCCGGAGTAGAACAGGTGATGGTTGCACCACGGATCCTACCATATTCTCAACCGTGAGCCGTAAAACCCGCGTCAAGTCCTTGGGTGGGGAATGAGGAAGGGTAAAAATGCAATCTAGAAGGACATCAATATAGGCTGATATGAATAATTGACGATTTGTATATATTTTGATAGTAGCTATAGAAAAAAAATATGATGTCGGTTACATCCTATATTTATTTCCCTGAGCGTCCTATTCTCTCGTGTTCAGGTCGAGTTAAAATGTTTCGTACTTCTATGGGGCTAGATTCGAACTTGGGCATCGCGTGCAATCAGTAAACTTCGTAAAATTTTTAATTGCGTGTATATAACTAATTTTCTAACATGTTCTAGAATTTTGTAAAGTGTAATGAAATGCAAAAAGGATCAAATTGGGGCAATTCTTTGTAAATACCAGGAAAAAAGTAGTTTTAAAAAACGCAAAAAATGGCACCGGCCAGGAATCGAATCAGCAACAGCGGATATCCGACAATCGCGGGCAGTGTAAGTCAATCGTTGCCGTTAGATCTACGGCGGCTATCCGATTATCGCGGCCACAGTAACCACGGTGACTATCCGCCAATGTCCGCGAGTGGACCGATGGCGGATATCCGACAATCGCAGCCTAGCAGTCGATGATTCAACAGACATCCGAAAAGTATTGAGTCAGTTGAAACAATAACAAGACCTAAAGCAGTGTATTATCCAGCTTCAAAGAAATGTTATATGTGGATAGCCGCAGCCATAAATATACGAAAGTAGATACTGCGTACTGTATTTACCGGGGTGGTACCATAGACTAAATAATAAGATAGACTTATCCCGCCTATCGTTTTGTCTGCGCTAAGGAGTACGTGATTTTGAAGCCACCTGCTAGATGACTCTGGCGACACTCTCAGTCGCTGATTCATTCCAGTAGTAGCCACCAGAGCCACCAAATGGCAGGCTTCAAAATCACATGTTCCTAAGAACAAACCGATTAATTTTAGCGCAGACGAAAATAATTAACAAGCCACTCAGATCACCCCGAAACCCTACTTCAAATTTCGTACACAGACTGGAATGACTACTTAAATAAAAAAACAGACCACACAGCGATAAGAAGCATATAAAACTGAGTTAGAACTGAAAATTTGCTCCACATTGGATTAGATTGGAAGTGGACAAACAAGTTTAAACGTTTGCTCTGACGTCTATCTTTAACACTAAGTAGTGACTCCAGTATTATGTAGAGCTCGATGATCTGCCTTAAGTCAAATTTTACACTTAAGTATTTTCTTGCAACCCACCCCTGGGCCCTACATGGCCGGAAAGCAGATAACGGTGACAAGTATTAAAAATTCCGGAACGGCTAAATAATTAAGAACACTTTAAAAAAATTAGACAAATGTTTCAGAAAATCAACAGAGCCATCTGACGGGCGGATTTCTCAAAATATTAAACACCAAGATTTTTTGTAATTTCGTAGAAACTATCGAAAATGGAGCAAAATGCTTGAGCTTGCTCTCTTTCTACACTGTAAGAAATTTTTATGTAAAATTACAAAAAATTTGTTGGCAGCCCTTTTGCTAAACCTTTGCGTAATCGTCTCGTAATTTTACAATGCTGCAATTTTACAAACCGATTTACGATGTGTGTGTAAATTGAATTACGTAAGTTTATGCAATTCTATTTACAGACTTCGTAAGAATACATAAATTAGGTAAAGCTATTTACATAACTTTAAGTAATTCGGGTTACAATTATTTATGTAAACTAAATTACCTAAAATTATGTAAACTAAATTACCTAAAATTATGTAAACTAAATTACTTAAAATTATGTAAACTAAATTACTTAAAATTATGTAAATTAAATTACTTAAAATTATGTAAACTGAATTACCTAAAATTATGTAAACTGAATTACCTAAAATTATGTACATAGCTTTACCTAATTTATGTATTCTTACAAAGTCTGTAAATAGAATTACATAAACTTACGTACTTCAATTTACACACATATCTTAAATTTTTTTGCAAAATTACAGCATTGTAAATTTCCGAAACTATTACCGTAAAGTAGGTATGGCCATTTAAAGATAACATTGGTCCAATGGAAGAAAAATAGGTCTTCATGCTACCTGGTAATTATCCCTTCTTTCAGTACAAAATTTTGTGGATCGAAGTATTCCAAGTGAAAGAAACTAACATGTAGCATGAAGGGAAGGGGGAAAAGAAGAATGTTTTCAGTCCATGCCACAAAATTTTTCCGGAGACAAAAAGCAAAAGTGTTTATTTTAATATGTGACACTCTTATAAACTTAATTTT
>JAGDQP010021841.1:0-14287 GCA_022664845.1 Lepisma saccharinum | reverse complement strand
ATTCTTATGTTGCTATTAATGTGTAACAATGCACTAATATACTATTGCTTCAGTAGGTTTACTGCTGCAATTCGTTGCTAACTATGCGGTCATTTACTGAGGCTGTTTCAAGTTCATTGTTCACTGTCCTATACGAACTCTTGGAAGTCCAAAGAATTGAAACTGAATCATAACTGGAGTAGCATAGTGTTGGTATTACTGTTATTTTTTTTTAAATTCAAATCATATTAGACACATGTGGAAATATGGCCTAAGCTCTTCAGAAGGCTGAGTGACGATGTCCGTCGACAAGCATTCTCCTGGGGGAATGTAGAGGCACGGGCCTTAGTCAAGATACGGAGCCATTCGACATGTAAGTGAAGGTATGCTGAAGTTACCGGCAGCAGTACTTCGATCATGTTGCGGATTCCCAGTTTGCGCGTGGAACAATTAATAACATTTTTATTTAATAATTTCAATTAAATTACTTACAAAAAGCTTATATAATCATTGACATTTTCAGTGACTTGTCTTTCTAGAAGAAAAAAAAAAAAAAAAAACACACACTTTATTATATATGGGCCAATCTAGTACCTTTTGACTTCGACCCGTCACGATTCGACTCTTCCATAGCTAGTTAAAATCCGCTAACACCCATGCCCCTAGCGGAATTCGAACTCGCGACATTTGAGTCGCTGGCCTAACGTCTTACAAGTTAGACCACGCAGCTATTTGATCAGCGCCCGTTTTAGAACGAGTAAAGTGAAAAAAATGTGTGCGGACTCATACACCGCAGACATATTCTAAAGAGATGCTACAAATATCCACATGTGGGTATCAGTAGGCCCATGTCACTACGATGGGATATTTCTGACATATGCGTACAACTTTCTGTAACCAGGGACGTATTTAGAGGAGTCCGGACCCTCTCCCCGAAATTCAGACTTTTGTACAATTAGTATCATTTTAGGCAAAATTATATTCATTTTACGTAAATTTCACATCCAGATAAACCTCGGACCCCTCCTTCCGCAAAGGTGCTGGACCTTCCGCCACGAAACCACCTTCTAGAGTCTAGATACTTGCCTGTCTGCGAACATATGAATTTCCTGGATGGGCGCACATATTCTGATAAGCTAATATTCTCAGAATTGTGTGGTAAGTTTATACTAATTTGTTTTAAAATATTTTAGGATATTCTGCTCATAGTTGGGGTCTATCCCGTTCTACTTGGGAAGAACGTATATGCAAAATCGCCTCGTGATAAGTTCTCCAGAGTTTTCATCAGTTCCACTACGCGTATGTTTGGATGGTACATCAGTTAAGGACTTAATGTCCTCCTGACCACCATCTTTGTATCTCTCTCTCCCCCGGAGGAGTAATTGCTGAGGGACATCATCCTTCAGGCGTGCTATTCACTTACGCTATTAAAGAGGCAGATTATTAATCATAATATTTGGAGATTTAAATTTTTCAATCAACGCTAATTTCACTAACCAACTAATATAAAGTTGGAAGTTTCTGCTATAGCTTTGGTAGTTAGCCTACTTTGCTAATAATAATAATAATAAAAAGCCTTTCAAGTATTAACAAAAATACAGTTAGGAGCGATGAAATTTAGCATATCCTGCCATCTAACGGATAGTGTGTAAACTTGCGTTATCTATTGTAAATACTTTAGCTATTTCGGATGATATTTTGGTCACCGTTTCTAACGAAAACTCGTCTATCACTGTGTAAAGTTTGAAACTGCTTCTTCGATGAGTAGTGTGCTCCTGGTTGTAGCCATCATCAACTTTTCTTTATCGTAGTGCACTTAGATTCAAAGAAAGTAACTGTTGCAAAGTTTTCAAAGTCCAAAAAAGTTGCATAATTTGACAGCATTGAAAAAATCTACACGACAGAAGCAGAGACTGTTAAGAGGCTTCAGCATATATTCACTATCTGCTAGGTTAAAACTTATTCCTTATGGTAATCTTGTAGTATATGCACTCAATCTGTATATCACTCTCTAATGGCTAAACGAAAACAGATAAAGATAAACTGACTTCAGATTTTGGGTCAGTTGAACTCAATTTACGTTGTCACTGGTGGGGCTACAGCTTTTTATATGGTAATTTTACACTATTTGTACTTAGCCTGTAGTATTACTTTAGCTTACGTCGGGCGTGATATTTCGGAACGAAATCAGTTACAGGTTCATGAATGGGAATCATGTTAATCCTACGTCATAGTGACATGTTTATTTCCATATCACCATTGATGTTTTTCTACAAAAATCACGGACAGTATGTCAAGTGAGCGATAGCGAACGAAGACGGGTTAGAGAAAGTCAGGTTAGATTTTTTCATTTTATGCGATGCATATCACGTTTAACCTGACTCCACCTGTGACTGGTCCATTTGTGGTTCCAAATGGAACGCCCGACGTATACTAAAGAGACGCCAGTCAGGCTATACCGTGTGTTACGTGCTGGAAATAGAGTATATCGACGATCTTTTATGTTTATATTGATCTAGACGTAACGTAAATTGTGTGTCAGATAGCATGTTCCATGATTAATCTGCACACATGTTCTCAATTGTTATTATAAATACTAAATATTTCTTACTAAGTTTATCTGATATTCTACTAGCTCATAACCTAATTTCCTTTTGCGCTTATTTTTGTATATTTTACTCATAAAATCGCACATTTTCTGGTGTAACACAATTATTTCTTCCTTCCGATTCTTCTGGAATGTTCGATACCATATTTCGATTTGCAATTAACATTTTAAATTTCACTAAAATTCAAAAACCACGTAATCCTTATGTAATGCGTTGTAATTTCCATTAATAATATGAAATTTAGTGTATATTCCAAAATCTTCGTTCATTTTGCAGAAACAATTCGCTAAAATTTGTAAGCGTCATTTTTCTTTTCTTCTTGTCTGTCTTAATTCTTCCTATCGCAGACGCGAGTCAAAGTTTATACCCATAGCGAAATTGTTATATTAATTGACATTTTATATTAAATTAGTAATATGATACAGTTCTACAGTCTATTGTTCATTTGATTTGACATTTTAAGGTCAGTTATTTATCAGTTGCTATGGTTATTGTCCGCCATAGTCGTCAGTCAGTCTCTCTATACTCTCTTGTCACCGTCATTGTAGATGTATTTATCACTGCTAATTTTGAATTTCGTAATATAAAGCTATTACATATAACACACTGTGATAATGTAGAACACGTCTGCATACATTTTCTTGAGATGAAGTCCGAAAAATCTTTGTAATTTTGTAAAATTAACACTGGAGATTTCAGCGGCTTTCTTCTACTAAGCCCCCATGTTGACCCGCACCCCACCCCAGTAGCTTAGATTTTTTTAAAAATAATAAAACACAAATTTTTCTTTCTTTTCACTTTGCTCGAACCAGTGGGTTCATGGCCGTTTTTTGCTTTATGCAGAACTTCCCAATTTTGTCAGTATTTTATTTAGGGAAAAAACTGACTTCAGATTTGGCTGCAATGATCTCGGTTTATTAGACCTTTTTCATTCTGGGGGATATCACCCTCTCCCCGCCTGGTAACTATTTACTATATGTACTTCTCTGAGATATGAGATGTCCAAATCGGATTTTCACCTTCTCTTTCGGTACACATACCGGAGTGCAGATTGCTGCCCGTACTAGATAGACTTCAGAACATTTTCCTCGGGCCGGCCCTAAGTTGACACTGTAAAGATTATTTTTTTCTACTTGTCTATGTAGAAAAGTAAAAGAACTGACAGTGCAGTTTCTTGGAAGCAGCAGCTCCTCTGTTAGTGACCGTGAAAATAGCAGACTTATCAAGGTGAAGGTGACTTTTTTCTCACGTAGTTATGAGAACAAAAAGAAACATACTTTGCGTGTGATGAGACCCAACGAACGTTAATGTCTTCTTCTTCTTTTTTAAAAATAATTTGCATATTTGTTTATAAACTTACTCACACCACGTGTCTGAAGCGTCGGAAGAGTTATGTCTATTGTTTATCGCGGTAACCTCAAGGTAGCGGTTTTGATTAGCTGAAATTTTCACACGTTCTATGTACGAGTGAAAATGATAGGCTTGATTTGAGTTTTGAATTTTTCTTAACGTCTTAAAATATTTGCTGAACTTCTGATATTGAAACCTACAGTTAGGACTGTGCGATTTCTGAATTTCGGTATCTCACTTTGATTACTGACAAATCAACAAGCGAATGATATTTCGAACATGAAGATATCGAACTTCATATCGAAAATTCGTTGGAAATCGAATTTCGGTCGAATGAAAAAATGTAAAAAATCGGAAATCGAAAAATCGTTTGACATCAATACCGTATTTCGATTTTTCTTTATCAATATATCGATTTTTTTAAACATCGATCGAAAAATCGCAGAGCCCACTGCCCAACATTTTTTTTTTTTGGCAAAGTGTGCTCCGAAGCGCTGCGGTTAATAGACCACCACGGGACGGGGTCTTTATTCCTAATAATAAATCATAGACTGGCGCTCAGTGTTATGGTATGAAAACGTTTCTTCGTGTGAGTGTGTATTTACTGTATGTACTTGCTTTTAAAACTAATAGAGGAGTTAAACGCTTGAGTGAGATTCTGGAAATTGAATTAATTTATGGCCTTTTGACGTCTTTAACTTAGGCTGGTGATTTTAAGATATTGCGGTCACGTAGGTTAATTTTGAAGGGTTATGATAAACAACTGTATTCACTTCTCAACGAAGGTTTGTAAAAAATTTCGTGGTGAAATCGTCTGGAAGCAAGTTATTGTTATGATTTACACTACATGTAGCTTAATTATAGCAAAAAAAAAAAAAAAAGTGTGCCGGGCTGGGATTGAACCTGGGACCTCATGCGTGATAGCCCGAAGCGCTGACGACAGCTCCACGGATCAGAGCTCAGTGATCGCCATCTCGTATAGACGAGACTCAGTTCAGCTAACCTGCATCAAGGTTAAAAAATAACTAATTCTCATAAAGTTAAATTTACCTGTACATTAAACGGTTCACATAACCGAGCAGTGGGTCAATCATGTTGTTTAAATTAACCGTATGGTTTGTTTATTTCTTCTTGTACCAATCGTGTAGGTAACTGACAACCCACGAGTTGGTTGTTTTAACCCAGATTTCTGTTAAACGTTTTCAATGGGTTACCATTTACCTACAGAATTAGGTATTTTCATGTCTCGAAAGGGTTAAAATCTTGACTTAGTTAAAACTAATTTATTTCCGTGCACGTTGAAGTTTGTAGTGATGAAACTTTGTTGGCATAATCACATGTAGCATCCCAGCCTCTTCTTTTCGTCCTTATTTGTTATCTTTTCTTTGTTCTACTCTCTCTTTCCAATAATTTTTCATTACATAACTTCCGTAACGAACTGAGTTTTCCGTTGTTCTTGAGGTCAGTGTTTTCAAGACTTCCAATTTTGTCTCACTAATCTGTCTTACAGTATCAACATTATTTCAACTCTATTCATCAGTTTACAGAAATTATTTCTTCTTCGTAGTCGCAAAATAGTCTCCAAGGTCTAGTGATAACGGTCGTGGAGTTCGGGCCTGCACTGGAGGAGGTATACAAATTCGATTCCTGTTGCCGGCTGTACTGGCTCAGAATTTCCGTCAGTTTTACCAGACGAATGCTGGTATGCTACCTAGAATCCTAGATAAAGACTCTGGCCCTCTGCGTGCACCGAAAGGGTGATCGCTTAGGTACGTTGTAGCCCAGACGCGATGAGCTTGAGTCTGTACTGTAAAATGTATTGTTATTACACTTCACAACTTTCAAGTAATTTTCTTTGTTCCAATTTCCAGTTGTTGTTTTTTTTTCTTTGCGTTTATCATCATTACATATGCTTTCAGCTTCTTAGATATTGCAACGACTAGTTGAGCTGGCTGGCTTTTCATCCGCAGCGTGGTTTTCTTGCGATTGCTGAGTAGCAAATAGAAATACTTAAACACGTGCTTCGATTGGCTACTCACCCAAATCGCAAACGATGCTAGCGCGTGCATGAAAAGCAGGTCTTACTTGATTCTTCAGTCTTCGTCTGAAAAAGAACGATATCATTTGCAAATCTAATATATTTGATTTGATTATCTCCTACTGTAAAGCTTCACATTTAAAGCATACGTTACCACTCTCAAGCAAATATTTTTTTAAAAATAATTAACTTTAAAATATTGTCAGGAGGATAAAGTGACGCACAGTTAGCGTCACCACTAGTCCCGACATCTACCCGGCAACAATAGTCATGAGTGATGTCTTTATATAGTATTTTCTTCAAAATAAGGGCTGTTATAACACAAATTTCCACAATAAAGTTATTACGGGGATTATCATAATAACTCTTATGTCTAAAGAAAAATAGTATTAGGTACCTTTACGATATTATGTTGCTGGCCCGTTGAATAATTTTTGTCCAAAGAGCGGATGATATTCCAGCAAATGTGTGAAAATTCAGCACTTATTTAGCCTTCCACCATAACCAAGTTCCGCAGCATTCATATTTAATCTTGAAATTTAAATAACCTGCGGAAGTTGTTGGTTAACAGAATAACTAAAGCTTTTATCAGATTTCATAAAAATCACCCCTTTTGTCGGTTAGAGAATAATTGAAACAGGAATTGAGAATGACGAAGATTTTATTTTATTGGACATGGACGCTGCACGTTCCCCTGCTTCAATTACTCACCCAGACGAAGAGGCATGACCAACAAGTAAGCATGGAGAATGCCTTTTTGGTCACATTGACTGAAGAGAGGTGACCTAACATCCTGTAGAGATGATGTATACTTTTTGATCGTCTCAACTGTTGTGTTGACTAGTTCAGGACTTCGTTATGGTTTTTAACGTGGGACCTTCTTGAAGGTAAAATAAAAGTGTTATTCACTTTTTCTTTTGTCCCGCATCGAGGCGTGTTTTTTTGAAGTGGAACGGTGAGATAACGAGAGAGTTGATTACAACCGGCAAATTGCTTTTGTGCTGGAGGGGCTTCATGCGTGCAGCACCTGCCGGACTGTGAGCTCCTGGTGGCTGCCACCAAGTCCTTCCTTCCTCCTTCGTTTTCTTCCTTCGTGAAACAACCTTGCCGTGTAGGCACCGTCATGTGTCCATCGAAAAACTGTAACATACGGAACCAACCGTGTTCTAAAAGAACTTTTTAAAGTGTTTGTCCTGGTATCTTTTCAAACAATGGCGTCATTATGTGTTTTTTTTTTTTTCTGTTACTTGTCTAGAAGATATGGCAGAAGGATCGTAAATCTCGCATAATTAGTATCTGCCAACAAGGTGGTTCTTCCCTCTCCCTAAAAAGATGGTCAAGGTGAAATCAAAATTGATGTTTGAAGCCTGCCGCAGCTTAAATTGAATATTGGTATTAATGGAACGTAAACAACGACCGCAGACTTGGAAAATGTTTTGAAGGAATGCTAAAGTGATAATTTTACGGTGCGGGGCGGGGAGAGGAAGAAATGAAGAAGACATATGTAGAATATAGGGTACTCAATGATAAGAGGCAGGGAAGAGAACGATATTTAGTTTTCCTACAAAACCAGTTTTAAATGTTTAAAAGTCTGATATTCACCTCTTTCTGGCGCATCTCAGTATTAATACATTCCAACTTAACTATAATGTAGAGAACTTGGCGTCTGATACTGTGTGTACTTTTTGTCCTAATTAAAAAAAAAAGGACAAAATAAAAACTAGTGATTTGGAATCCACTCTGTGTCCCGTCCATACAACTTCAGCATCATCTCTAGCTGATCCAAGCCTCGTGGCTCACTGGCAAGGTATCGGACTTTTAATCAGCATGGGAGAGGCATTCAGGTGTTCGAGTCCTGCTGGCACCTTCCTGACTTTTGTAAGGTTTGCCCTCGCCGATAATTTCTCAAATCCTTTTTTATCATAGGCGTGCTCACCAAGAAACTTCATTCTTTAAATTTGTAACATGGATGCTGTAGCAGATAATAAATGACAAATAAATCATTTCGATAAGATAGAACACAATTGCAAACCACCACCAATTCACTTTGTTCATGAACCTTCCGTTTCACAAACTTGCTTCCGTGTAGATTGTAGAACATTAATGAATTGTGTGTGTGTTTTGGTTCTGAAGTAGATGCAGGGACTGTATCCAGTGAGTTTAGTTCGAAAGATAATAAATTCTTTTAATATTGTAGCCAGTTTAATAAATTAGTTTGAACTCTACGATACAGAGACAAGGGCATTTGATCACGTTGTATGTTTTATTTCCGAAATAATATATGTTGTTTACGAAGCATCTGTACGCTACTGTTATTTTATGTACAGTAGATGCTCCCTATACTTGATTTTGACTTCAAAAGTTCGAGTTACGATGTTATTCGACAGTTGACAGTTTGTCATGTAATCGTCTTTCATTCCTTGCGTTCAATAAATTATTTCTGCTCGTTTTTATCCTGCATTTTGCCCACAACACCGTCAAGGTTTAACTCTACGCTCTGGTTTACAGCAATACTGATGGTCAGCCTTAGTGTTCGATTTGTTATAAATTACGAAAGGGGGTCCTAAAACTAGTGTTTGTTGTTAAGTTTCAACATATTACCTGTTTAGGTAGAAATACAAAAAAAAAAAAAAAAAAATCCCTGGTTGGGGTTATATTCGGAATCAACAACCTGGGATAAAATCCACACGCACCAGAGAAATCCCCTCCCCCAGAAAGTCGAGCATTAATCAGCCTAAAGGAAGTCCGGATTCGAGATCAAAGTGTCTTCCCTTGGTTGGTTTACTGTTTACTTTAGAGGTGATCGTCGCTGACTTCCGATGAACAAAGGTGAGGCAGTAGGGGTTCGAATGCAGCTCACGTGAGTTATCCTAACTGTGGGCTTCCAGACTTACCCTTAGTAAACCAAGCAAATAACGAGATAGTACCTAGAAGAGAAGCTCCGACTATTAGAACAATGGAGGATAAATATACCAGGAACGTCACATATGATGTAAATTCGTTCATACCGTTGGTGATTTTATGCATTACGATTTTTTGTACGCATTTTTAAAAAAAATACTTGATTTTATGTTCATGAAGTGTAAGTAATGTGTACAAGAAGTGGAGGAAATATGATACGCCGAGGGTATTCGGATCATGGGGTAAATTGAGTCAATGTTAATATTTATTTACATGACGAGAATGATCTGGATGCAACACTGACAGCATTTTGCAGCCACCTTCTAAGCGAATGAAAACCTGTTCTCGGTCTTTCGTGACTGAGCGCAACGCTCGCTAACCCAATTTACCCCTTGACCCGAATCCCCCCGCTGTATCATATATTCTCACTTCAATGCATAGCGAGAAAAGTTACGAATGTACTGTGTTCTTAATACCTCAGTTGGTTAAAGTTTTAGGCTACCAAGGCTAACCAGAGGTTTCTCAGTCAACTTTTCTTCTTTTTTTTAACTTCCTTTATAGTGTACCCAAACTGTGTTGTGTGAAAAACTACAATAATAATAATAATAATAATATAGTGCTATCGTGCGTAGTAGATTTTAATATGAAAGTTTTGTACCAAGGCATTGGTTTCGGATTTGGAAGGTCCTATAGTGGCCGTTCCTCCTGGAAGATTAAAGTTTTTTTTCTATCACAGCAGGTTTATACCGAGATGGTACCTTGAAACTAAATCCTGGCCGTGCAACACAGGTATATTCTGAGTATATTCTAGTAATATTCACGTTGGAAATATCAGAATATTATCTCAGGATATTCCTATAATATCCTAAGTTGATCCTAGGGATATCAAGGTATGCCCATGCGCCCTTATCATTATCCTTAGAACCGGGTTTTTCAACCGGGGGATCGGGGGATGTGTACAAGGCAGCGGTCACGGGGGAAGTGAAAAAAATAATTTAACTAGGGTTTTGTAGGTAAATTTCAAAGGAAGTATTTTATTTTGCTTGTCGTTTTTAATAATTACTAAAGATAATGTTGTTTGCTGAATAGTTTTGGATAATATAAATAGGATATTTGTTATAAATACAGGAAATAAACTGTTATGTTTTGAAATGAAAAGCAAATGTTACACAAAAAATAAAATAATTGTGGGTCACCGACTAGAAAGCATGGTGAAAGGGGGGTCGGTCGCCAGCTACACTAAAAAAAAAAGCTGTTAATTCAACATAATGCTGTGTCCCAGCGTGACTACCACCTTTTGTGTGTTAACACAACGCACGGTGTTGATTTCTGTAGTGGGAGAAATCAAACATTTTTTTTATTGTCTATATTGTATAAATCTAGTGTATTTTCTGTTTGGCGATTTAGCCTAGACGGTAAGACACTGGACTTCTAACTCAACAACCCATGGTCAAATCTTGTTGCAGCTGTAACTTTTTTTCCCCGGTACCGAAATCAACACCGTGTGTTGTGTTGATTTAACACAAAAAGTGGTAGTCACGCTGGGACACCGCTCTGAGTTGAATTAACACAACTATTTTGTACTGTGTAGAAGGCATGGTGAAAGGGGGTCATGGGATGAAAAAGGTTGAGAAACTCTGCCTTAGATGATTTTAGGGATATCTGAATGTTCTATGTACGCGCATATTCTGCGGATATTGTAGAGGTATTGCTGGAATTCAAATCTAGTATAATATTCTCAGAAACGTGCGTTAGGAATGTTCATATTTGTTTCCGAATATTCTGGAACATTTTACGACCATTGGGATTTCAGAATCTTGGGATATTCTGTTATGTGTGTGGCTGGCTTCCTCCCCATACCTATTCCTCGCCTAGCCTGAACCATAAGCGCATAAAGGTTACAGAATGGAATTCAGATGAGTTTTATAATCATCTAACATTCTGACTGATTACAAAGGTAGTGAATTCGAGTAGAATCTCCCAACACAGACACGTTCTTTTAGAAACTGATCATTGTTGCTTATCACATATAAAAGGAGAAACGACCTATGCGTGACATACTGTAAATAGAAAAATAAACATCTTTTTTATATTCTTCCCGTATCAGTGCTTTCTTTTAAGCATTTCAAGTGGCACTTGAAAGATGCTTCGGCATTCATTTATAATTTTTTTGATATGCTTCATGCTGTGGCTTCTTCTGTATTGTCATTCACAAGAATGTCAGCTGCGTTCGAGGCTTTACCTCTTTCTTTCCTCTAAATGTCACGCACTTTGTCAATCTCGTATCTAGATAAGCCTAACTGAAGTGCAATGCACTTGAGTTGAGTCCCTAACATGACTGATTGTGTTGTTAATTTGATTGTGATTAAGATCTTCAAAAGCTGTATGGAAAAAAACTTCGAGATGTTTGAGGGGAATTTATTCTTTTAACAAATGTATGGAGAAAGCTTCGTGAATTTTGAGGGAAATTTATTCTTAATAAAAATGTATGGAAGAAGCTTCGAGAGGGGAATTTAATCTTCAAAAATACATGGAAAAAGCGAGAAGTTTGAGGGGAATTTATTGAAGTTCTAATATTCCGTAGGAGGGCTCACCGGCCAGGAATGGAAAGCCGTTGCTATGGATATTGAATACATGTTTTAGTTTTTATGTTTTAAATATAAATTTACCATCATGTCGGGGACGTAGAAACGTTCCAAAGTGATCGCACTATAATCATCCATTTAGTAGTCCAACTGGACTATCGACTGGGGGCTACCACACAGATGCATATGTTTTCAAAATATTCTAGACTTCCATCTTCAACAAGGATTTTAAGGCTCAGCGTTAGATATACTGTACGTACAGAGTTCGAAAAATCAATGAAGGTATCAAGCAATTAATAAAAGAACCGAACAAAAATATGGCTCTACTTTGAACAAAATACAAATTGAAACAACGATAAGAAACTCATCAGCAAAAGGAGAGAAATTTAATTACAACAAACGCTTACTCGAGAGGAAGCTTCAAGAGTTTGGAAGGGTGCCAGTTAAACATCAACAACATAAAACAACCTCGTTCAAGGAATCTTCTCAAGGCTTACAAAAGAACTGTGCATGTGAGCAGAATGTAATCTGCAAAGAAGCTTTGTTAAGATACATACATACGTGTGCTTTATTACAGTTTCCAAGAACTTCCTATTTATATACCTTTCGCTCTTACCAATACATTCGCAGCGTTATATGTATGTAATGTTGAAACTGAGTACATCTATATACAGAACATTTATTGACAAGTAGTTCTAGCTGTAATAAAACAGATCTGTAGTGATTGTAATGTTTATGGAATAAGGCGGCACCATTCGTATTTTGGTAGATGTAGAATAAACTTTTCAACAAAAATAGTAACATTATAATGCTGCTTTCATTGAGTAACTTTCTAAATGAAGGTACCATTCCGTCTAATATTGTAAGTATAATTTAACTGAAAATTCAGTGATAACATACTAAATCATACAGAATCAGTGGTTACGAGACGACAGCTTGGGTTCACACCGTGGTAACGCCAGTTATATTCGTTTAAGGGTTTTTTGGAGCTTTTTGTCTATGTACTAGATGACTCTACCTGGAACAGAAGTTCTGACCATTCCTATCCTCTTCTGTTGTCCAGTGATATGTTAGCTGAGCGACGTCATTAGTCGGATTCGAGATATACTTAGGTGATATGTATACAAATTTCAGATTTACTTTATTTAAATACACATAAAATATGAGACATTTTCATGTCTTTGTGAATATCATCATTGTCTATATCAGAACCGGATTAAGTGGTGCTAAAGGGGCTCCACTAATTTAAGGGCTCAGCCAAAGGTAAATCAGTACTTTATGTAAATACTAACGACCACAGGAAATATGGGGTCTAACAGCACGGATCTAGGCCTATTTCAAAATCAGATTGTTGCCAAACCCGTTAAGAGCCGAAGCGGGCTCTAAGACTAGGCTTCCACGGATTTCTCTTCTTTCTAATCTAAATAATAACAACCTTGTACACAGTGTTTTGTTTACTGGGTAGAGATCGTTTACATTGTTGGGTCGAACCAAGGCCCCCAGGCCCGAGAGCCTCGGTGGAACGCAACGAATCACTTACCGGTCAGGTCCGTGAAAATGTGGGAAGAAAGTCGGTCAGGTTCTAGTTTGTATATACCATGCTGGCTGGCATTAACCTGATGTGGCTGAGGACAAACTCAGGGTAGCCAGTTGCTGGGATCGATCAAAGAACCTGCCGATTGCGAAGTCTGTTCTTTTAAACTCAAGTTCTGTTTAACATTCTTAAATTTCTGCTCAAACTTTCACTTCTTTGCTGGCGTTTTAGAAGTGACAGGTTCGATCCCCGATTAGGGGTTTCATTGTTGACCCAGTATCGTAATATGCTACTTTAATTTAAAATGAAGGGGGACGATCTGAGAGGCAGGCCACTTGACACTCTCTGAACGGGAGCCGCGTAGTCGGTTAAAGCACTGTTTGGGCCCGAACATAGAAGTTACTTACACATTTTAAGAAGTAAGAATTTATTTAATTTTCTTCAATATCATTCTTCGTGGCTTACATCTTTATTCCTTGGAAAACACGCCTGCAATACTTCTTGTTTAGTTGTCCCAAGCTAAAGAGAAGTTTAGTTCTCAAAGAATGTACTGCATAATTATGGGAGACGTTTACGTTTTTCATTATAAAACCCTACTATTTATGCTTTCTTTCAAGGCATGTCTTCTTTGGAGTGGAATATAATGATAGTAATCATATTCCTTCACCGTTATTAACACAGGATACAATACTTGTTCTTCCCTTTCCAGGATTTTGAAATTCAATAAGCGAGGAGTCATTTTGGTAATTGTTCTACGTGCTACATGCAAGAAATACGATCTGTCACAAGTTTTAAGGAAATTGGAAGTCACTTTTCTGTACCAGTCTTTCATTTGGCATTTTAAAGTGATTATATACATGAAGGATAAACTGTTAATTTAGAATCTTGTATTATATTCCTTTCAAAAGATGTGATATTGAGAAGTTAACCTACCTGCTGTAAACATTTCTGGAAATTAAAGTGATCGTCCTTTCGAATCAGTTTCCTTTCACAGATCATTGAAGATCTTGCTCCCATTCGTGAAAAAAAAGAAAAAAAAAAAAGGTGTCTGATTTGATCATTTTCCGTGAGATCCTTCAGTAGATCAGTTGCGGTTCTCTTGATGCTTCAAACGGTGAATTGGTTTGAGAAAATAATTAGACGGACTGAACTTTAAAAAATAATTGGAGGACAGAGACAGTGCATTCTGAGAAGATGCAATATTGTGATGCAAGAACCTGCAATGTCTGATTGGGTTGTCAGAACGTTTTGCCGCTTTTGAACTCTAAAGTAGAATCAATTTGATATCGAA
>JAGDQP010021840.1:18425-31227 GCA_022664845.1 Lepisma saccharinum | reverse complement strand
AATAAAGAAAATAATTTTAATATTTGGAAGTACAGCGAAAGAAGGGGATCTGTGAATTAGAAAAAATAAGTTTGTACTTGGATCAAGAAGGAATATAGAATGACAGCAAACACCTCAGAATGTTTCAAATCCAAAAGTTCAAATTATCACCTAGTGATAGTGTTTTTTTTTAAATATGAAATGCACAGTAGTAAATGGGATAGTTGGACTTTAAAATGTCTTTTACGATAAACAACTTTTCAGGCACATACCTCCTCTTTCCCTGTACTCTTCATTTATTAATTCAATCCTCATCCATAAATTGACATGCAAAAGCAGGGATCATACATTTTGTAATGAATATGTTATATTATTTATATATATATTCATATATATGCGATCGTCTTTTTAATAAACATACTGTTACACATGTTACGATCAAAAGAAAAGTAAATTCTCAAAATACAAATCTCGATCATCATATCATGCACAAAAATTATCTTTGTCTATAATTAAGTTTATTTTTGTTATTTTAAATCCTAGTATTGTTTAATCATCTTTAAAGAATTAAATATTGAATGAATTTCCATTTTCCTTTGTACCAATCGTATATTGTTTAGTTTAAAATTTATTCTTTTATATCGTGTCGAAACAAATTACAAAATGTTTTTAGAAGAAAGTAAATAAGTTTACGATAAGTTGTCTTCAACTTTACGTGTTGTGCTTTTGTTGACTTTTCTTGTTTTGAAATTAAACTAATTCCCAAAAATAATTATTTGAATTATTGTTTGATTGTTTGTTTAATTTTTGTCATAGAAACGTTCTTGAAACACATGCTACAAAATGTACATTAAAGTGAAGAAGTTTCTAGGTATTTACTGTGCTTTCTTTCCGTTGAGTTTTACTGGTATTTTCGTAATTCGTTTCCTCGTATTTTGGACGCATTATTTAATTAATACAATTTATCATTAATACTTCAATGTAGCATTATTCCTTTAGTACAACCTAAAGTCATTCCCTTAAGCAGCTTTTATAGTAGAGCTTCCAGCAAGCGGCGATCAGAACGAAGAAATTTTACTTATAAAATAGAGCTGCGAGCAGAGCGGGAAACAAAGCAATGTGCTTTTGTAGAATGTAGAGTGGCGATGTACGCGGAGAACAGTGAAGTTGGAGAACCGATTCCTTCACGGAAAACACCTAGACCTTTCGTAAACCACGAATAGTCCATAAAAGTTCTGTATGTGAAAAGATGTCTTCGTTGAAGTATCGCATTGATGATACCACGGCTAAATATAATTAAATATTTCCAACTAAAAGGAACACAAGACTATGTAAAATTCTTCTATGAGGTACCCACTCAGTCATGAACATTACTTAATGTTACGTTCACAACCACGTTGACAGGGCGTTGGTTCTGTTCTCGCTTCCGCTTCTCCGATGGAGCTCCGCAGGAACTAAAAGGAGACGTAGCTGGTGCCCAGGATACGCCATATAATATTTCCGTCATCGGAGAAGGACGTTTAACTTTATGCCAATTCTTGGAAGAAATATGGTTCACTCGTTCTCACACTAATTCTAAATTATGGTTTGTCATTACCATGAAAGCATGAATTGTAGTACACTTGATTAAAACGCTTTGTAAAATCTGGTTGAAATTGTTGAACAATTTTAAGCTCGCACTTCATGGTTTAATTACCTGTTTAGTCTAGTTATCATAGATGCGATATGTAGTTCAATATTCTAACACTAGTGTATGATGTGAGGTCTCAAACATCGGTTAATACATTTGCAGCTTGAAGTTTGATTTATTAAAGACTGGTTACCATGAAAAGAGTAATTGGATCAAAATTCTAATCATCAAATAACTCAGATGCATCATACATCGTACGAAATTTGCTTGCAACCGTAAGGGTTAATACAGTGATTATGGCACATCAGGGAAACAGGATATTAGTTGAGCGTAGTAATAACAGAAGAAGAAGAAGAAGAACTCGTGGCATAATGGTATTTTGGATGTGATGTATTGGTTTCCAGTGTGTGTAGACAAGAGGAATATTAAGAAAATTAAATAGACACAAAATAGGGAATATTTGGACTACTAATTATTGGTTAGATAATAATCACAAATGAATTTACAGAAAGTTATTACAAATAGGTCCGTAAAAATGACGTAGCAGAGACAGTGTAAGAAAAGAAGAGACCGTAGCCCTTATTAATAAAAAAACGCACGCGTTTTAAGATTCCTCCTCAGTAATAGGTTATTGTGTTCACTTCAATTTAGTACTAACATACATCACATAACATATTAACACGAGTGCTTTTCTTCAAACGTTTGATTGATTTCTATAATAGACATGGAGGAAATGAAAATGCATTTCATTTAAAAAATATTTTTAATTTCTATCTAATTCAAATATTAGGCAACATAACATGAAGTTTAGATACAATTGAATCAGCTCTTCCATATCTCACAAACAACTGTTTCGTTCTGGAGAACAATCGGCTTAACATTGTGATTACGTTATTACATTGAAGAGATGTAATTCGCTTACCTCCATACAACGTCAATAGAATTTAACAGACTTTGAGAATCGGATTTCTTTCTTGTTCGATGTATTACATAACCTTTGACAATTGTTTGTTCGTTTTGGTGTAATTAGACATGACATCTTCACATTGGAATTAATTATTACATTTAGTGATTGTGTCTTTGGTGTCCTTGACTGAGGCAAATAACTAACCAGTTTCACTGCAACATATCCCATGATTTATTCATTCTTTCTTTGCTCACCTAAAACAAAACAAAACAAAAATTATAAATCGAAATTAGCCTAACCATTTAGTTAGTAGGTTTTTTTAAAAACATTAATGTGTTCCTATTTCACATTTATATGCTCTACCAGTAATAGTCCCTTAGCCTACCTTCTGGATCAAGTCTTTATACGAGAATAGATTTCAGGCTAAATGCAAACACTGTATACCATGGACCAGTAAAGGGTGTGAAATATCATCAAATTAGTTACTGTGAATTTCTTTTCAATTCTTTCTGTCGATTTGAAAGCATCTTCTTACATTGCAACGTTGGTATCACCTTCAACATTGGTAAAAAGTTGCATTTACGAGGAGAATACGGAATATAATGGCAGTTGATCATTATACGAAACTTACTAAACTAAATTTTATCCATTCTGGCAACGTATAGATTGACTGTTGGTGTATGTTTTCACCAATTTTATTTACTACAGTATTTACTAAATCATGGATGTGAAGCATAAACAAAGGGCTATCAACGAGCTTCTGACAGCAGATGGATGGACTGTTATCAACATCCATGGGAAATTGAAATTAGTTTATAGTGAGGAGAAAATTGACATAATATCCTAAGGTGGGTCAAGTTTAATTGGGGGGGGGGGACTAGTGGAAGCTATAGCAGAAAAAAACAAAAGCGGATGATTTTGTTAAGGCGGATCGTCGTCTTAGGCTCACAGGGATATAATCGGAACTGATAAGTAGTAGCAATGTTGTCGAGACGATGCCCAAAGAACTAGAATATCGGAAGGTTGGTGTTAAATGGATACCACATTAATTAACAGTTGACTTGAAACAGGGGAAACATGATGTTTCCACGAATCTACGAGAACAATTTAAAGCTTACAACGATATATTTTGACAATTTGTGCATCGCTGATAAAGCATGGAATAAATGTGCAGCAAATAGGGCAAGAATCAGTTCATCAGAAATTGGGGGAGGAAGTGCCTGAAATCATTTTTCCAAAGTAGCTTCGAGAAGTGGGTTGAGGGGTAACGAATATACATCGACGCGAAACGAGATGTTACCAAGTATCACAAGCTTGTAGCCGAACAGTTGCTCTACAAATGTGTTTAATGTCATATCTCTTTTACTTTCATTACAAAAGTTATGGCCTAAAAAGTATTTCTTTCGCCATGACACTCGTAAAAATGGCAGCGAACGTACTAGAAAAAATAAGCTATACTTTCTTCGCGCACTATATCAAAAATTGTTCTTATTAAACTATTTACCAACTCTTCTTTACATGGAGTTAACAATGATTTACGTAGTCGTTATAAGGTTGTCCCTGAAATATTGGTGTAACCCAAGAAACAATTCCCTTGAAGTGATTCCGAATCTGCTTAGTTTCGGAGCTACAGTTGCTCAAATTTTGGGGCAGCTTCGTCATAAATAACGTCTTTCTTATCTTTACAAGTAATGGTGTAAAGGGTGTCGGTTTAGGGAATAACACACACTAGTAGTACCCATGTAGTACCAGCACCGAAAACGTCTATTTATATTTATGAGTGGCGAATACATCTTAGTGTGGATTTATATGCTTGCCGTATTAAATCGTTTATTTCCTTGATCATGAAATTCTTCCGTTGCAAAATCAATCTATGCAGCACTCCCTCAAAACCATTGTTTAAAAGGAAGTAGCGGGTACTACTTCCGAGTGTGATTTGCTAAGACGGCACCGTTTACGTTATTATGTATCCAGATATGATGTAATTTGTGAAGATGCCGCCTGATTTTTGAGCGGCTGTCTCTCTGAAATGATGCATAATTTTCAATTTTCTCAAATGAAATTATTTGTTTTTTTAAGTAAATAATCACTTCTCGACGTTTCCACCAACGTTTTCGGGGACACCCTGTATGAAATAGATATTTCGCAAACCCATACGTACTAATAAGAGAACTACGTTAGCTAATCAGCCGATATTACAAGGATTTTTCCCTTACGTTTGCACCTACAATGCACGAAAATGACACGAAAAGTAGCAAACTTTTTGAAAATTTTGAATAGAGATTATCAGAAACGTCGATCTGTGTCCATTATGACATGATAAAATATACGTCTAGAGACACTTGTCGTTTTGAAACAACTGCGGGAATCTGATCCAACTTTTGGTAACGAACATAAGCAGTTAGATGTACCTCTTTGGAGTATAAGCACCATGGTCACCATCTTGAAATCCGTCATCTTGGAACCATTTTGAGGATTTTAAATAGGAAGAGGGTTATGAGGCATGCCGTTGGAATCTACATTGTTCCTAGAAATTCAAATATTTGTTCCTTTGTCACTTACGTTTATTTGCTTAGGAGATAGATGTTTTGAAAGGAGATGTTGGCGAGTCCTACAACATGGACTAACTTTATCGGACACACAAAACCAGTCATTATTTAAATCATTATGTAACCTGCGTGTCACATCTGTATCAATGGCGTCTTGTCACGCTAGATATGGTGTAGGTCGTTGATTACCTGAAGATACACCATGTGCTCTAGATGCGCCTAGAGATGCAAAGCAAGGTGTGTGAGAACATGTGAATTAGTCTAGCCACGCGACGGTCTGTAGCCGAACAAGCTAACATCTCGAAACTTGGAGGCACAACATAAAATAATAGATGATAGTTTATTCACTGTCAGTATTAAACTAAATAACATGAAATATTTCCAAATTCTTAACATTGATTAGAAAGGTTGTACTTATGAATTTCATTCTACGCAGACATTATGACATAAAAGATAGCGAAGTACTCCAGCATAAGTTCATAATGCTAACAAACAAATCACTCTTATGCATTTAAACTATAATACCATCAGATATTTTTTTTTCATTTTCCACTTTTGATCTTTTTACAAGAGAAAGATAATGAATTTAGTGCTCTTGTTTCCTATTCATTGACAGATCTACAAGATAATATTAAAAGTGTTTTCAGCTCATCTGATAAGTAAACTTAGGAAGCAAATAATAAGAATATGGGCTGAAAATTATTTGTGTCGAATAATGTTAAAAGGAACGATTCCTTACCTTTAACTGACAGTTGGTTTGGACAGGATAAAGAAACTATTAAAACAGCGTTACTAATTGGTGCAACCAGTCTAAATTTCACAGTGATTAAATTTAACGAGAAACAATGTAAGCATGTCAACCACTAGATACATATTTTTGTAACCGTATGTGTATTGTTCTCCCAAGTGCGTTTTGCAACACAAAGTCCTCGACGATAAATAACAAGGCTAGATTATGTTATAAGCTTGACGAAATCTAAGTTTACCTTATCTAACAAGGGAACTTGCTGAACTGCTTAGTCGTTATCGAGCTGATGAATATGCCAAATTATAGTCTTGGGATGTTTGCTTCAACAACTACAATATTACCTGCCACAACTTTGTGTTAGCCAGGTAATAAATATGCAAAATACTGTATAGGAAGTGGCCATATTGTACAAAAGAGTCAAATAAAATAAACAAATATGAGACAGACAGGAATGAAATGTCCCTGAACAGAGCGAAGGCTAAAATGGAACGAACCATACCACGTTGCCGGGGCCATCTTGTAATTCGCTATCTTGTATTCAACTTGAAAATGTTGAAAGAAAGGGATTGTGTGACATATTAACTAGCGCTAAAATCTCCTCGGAAATTCATAACTGTAGTTGGTTTTGGTTTATCTTTAACGCTTTTATGAGACTTATTTATTTATTATTAAGTTTCAGATACAGCTCGAATTGTAATTTTTATAACTGTATTTCCGTTATTTTCGGTATCAGGTTCACTAGTTGAAGACGATCCTCACGAAAGCTAAACTCATAGAAATTGTTCTGATGTCGGGTGAACGAAGCATGCGTCATCACAGGTGATTTCAACCATCGCTAAGCTGGAAGGAATAATATCTCACCCAACAAAGTTGCTACCCTCATGCTTATCGACCCGACAGTTCACCAGCCTCCCGACACAATTTACATATATTTAACGTTCCTTTACGTAAGTGATAAACAATGATTTGTGAAGCGTTGTATGACACGGATATGGTGATTATGTCATCAGGTGCTTAATAGGTGTGGTCCAGTTGAGTGGCCACCACGATTCCTTAACCGGACTCCTTTGGATATTTCTTTGTGACGGTACTTAAAGGCTAATGTGCACCAATGTAACTTAATGGTGTTTCCTACCTGAAATGGGAAATCACTGACAGTGAAGTACTGTATGCATCATGCATGAGCTTAATTATCACCTGACGTGCTTCGTAGGGCGCACAACGACGTTTGTGGACGTGATACAATGAGAACAGCATCCATGTGAAACATGTCCTGTGATTTGATTGTGTTTTTTGTGATTTACAGATGTTCTCCATATTGATGAATGTCTTTGTTATGGTGTTACAAGGTGTGTATGGCACGTAATCCTTTCTTTCGCAACAACCCGCCGAGTTAAAAGCCTACTCTGATTTCGTTCATAACTGCATCACGGTTACAGTTATCGTAAATTGCATTGTACCATTCAGTTTTAAGTGTTGCAAGAGAATGGCATTTGATATATTGCAAGGTTATGTTGCTACGTACAATTTTCAAGTTGAATCCAAGATGGTGGATTTGGAGGTGGCCGCTGGCAACGTAGTATCGTCCGTTCCATTTTCCTTTCACCTATAATATGTTCAGGGACATTTTATTCCTATCTGTTCCGTAGTTTTTATTTTATTCGACTATTTTGTACAGTATGGCCCCACTCTGTATAGTGTTTGCATATCTGTTACGAGACTAAGACAAAGATGTAGCAGCTAATATTCTAGTTGTTAAAGTAAGCATGCTATGTCCTATCATATCGACAGAACACTTCACCAAGTTCCGTGGTAAGTATTGATTACATCAAATACATTGTACATCTAATATACACACAATTACACACAATTGATGAGATAAAAGTTCTGTAGAACAATCTTAGAAGAAAATAGTACCATTAAATCATTAACGATATGAGAATGATCGAAATGAACTCCAATTCGGATAAATTAGTTACCCTAGTTACCTTTCCGGTGTAGCAATTGCCCTTTCATCAATTAATATACTTTTCGGAATAGATGTATAAACGTGCTGAGAATAGGAAACATATTTACAAAAAACAATTGTAAACATTTAAAAGAATATTTGAAACAATTACAACTACGGTATGTGCACATTCTGATTCATTTATGAAATTGTATAATACAATTCGTTACAGCCCGTCGCCAAGTTTTAAGAAAACGCTGTTACAACTTCTAATAAAATAGTTTTCTATTATGTCCTCAACTATAGCTGGTTCGGCTACATATATAATTAAATTCGTTTTTAAGAATCACGGGAAGAACTTCATTAGAAAAGAACAAGGGTCTGTGGTAAAGCATATTATTGATAACGACCTGAATGTGACATATAGCCTTGAAAAATCATCACAGATAAGAAATCTTAAACACAAAGGAATTAAATAATAATGCAACATTATAAAAATATAAATGTGGAAAAGACAGTTACATGGAAACAAATTATATTTATTTAACTTCATACCTCTACACAAAATCAAGGTTGCCACCACATTTGCACTACACAAGCCACCACATTTGCCTGGAATTTCAGATGCAGGTTTTATATCTTCTCAGGTAATTTGTTGGCCATAGCAACGACCACTACTTTGACATCCAAGCTCTCGCCCATGCGCAGAACATAGTGTAGACATTGTTTGTATTATCTTGAGTCTGTGACTCTTAAATTAAACACGATAATATAACTAAATGTACTGTAATGAAACTGGGCTCTTTCCCTGGGGCTGCCAAAGAGAAGTCGAATTACAGGTAATTCCCACGTCATTGGAAGCGTAGTCAGAATTTCCAATACGAGAGGGTCTTATCCCAGTGTTCATTTATAACTTACCTTGTGGGGATAGTTGTACTACCTAAACATATATGGCTAAAGGAATATAATTTAAAGAAGTGCCACAAACTCAATGATTCATTTTCAAAAAGGCAGAACAACAGATTATTTTAAAATGGACGTGATTGAACCAGCAGTTCAGCAGATCGGGATGACAAAAGGGATATTCAAATACGTGTTTCAACTGCCAATGAAGAACTAGAAATTAAATTCAGACCTTGCGTAATAAGACAAGGCACAACTAACCTTTCTTGAATTCTTATAGTATGAATTTAACGTTAACGAAATCCAGTCATTGAAGTAATGTCTAGCACTGATCAAGCAATAGGAAAGCTACTAACATCACGACCATTGAAAATGTTTTTTTCTTAAAACAATATTTTATTGTAGGTAGAACCTGAGAGTTCTAGTGACCTCGAATCACTATAAAATTTGGCTATGTCCATGCACTAAGAAAATAGTTAATGTTTCGTTTGAATCCGAATTTAGTAAAGTCCTGTAAGCTCTTGGACTTCATAAATATTCACTAAAAATTGTAATGGTGCCGAAACAAATACAGAGTCACCGTGATCTTGACGAATCGAAATCCAGGGTAAAAATGGAAGAAGGAATTAAGTAAAAAGGTGGTTTTATACTAATTCTGATTAACATGTCATCAAGCTTTAGCTATTGTGGAAACTGGAAAGATCACCAGGAAAGACCAATTGTTCATTGTAATTCGAGCATCTGTCCTTGGCCATCTGATGTAAAACAATGCAGTACGTGCCAATAAATATTAGTAATAGATGGGATCTGAGACTGTAAATGTACTGGACGTGTGACAAATATACTTGTGTGAAGTGATATTATTAATGAATCTCAAAATTAGCAGGTGTTTTTAAACTTGTACGTCCTGTCAAAGATAAGTAATACTGCATTATTAACATTCTTAATACGAGGTCTTCATTGGAAATTTCATGTGAAGGAGAGCGGTGACTAAATCTCATTCTTGTATCAAAGTATATGATGCATTGGCAAGGTCGTTCTAATATTAGCTTCAGAATCTTAAATCTTGTTTACTGTTTATTCAGAATTTTAAATCTAATAAAGAAAAATAATAAAATATGGTGAATGGTTTCTCAATTTGCTAAACTCTCTGTAGGTGCAGAACAGTACAACAGACAGCTTCAAATTAAAGAATTCACTCCTTTTTTCAAGAAACAAAAGCGAACGACTGTGAAGGAATTATAAGGCTGTTTGTGTGTAACTTTTAATATGAGAACCAGTTAGAAATCAATTACACAGGGCGTAATTTCACTTGTTATTTGAATCTAGAGTAGGATATTGCTGAAGGAGATAAATTTGTTTCCTTACATATGTGATTGATTATTTCAATGTACCGTTCACGTATACCAATATAACAAGAACTGAAATACGACCAGGAAAGAAATATATACTATAAAAAGGGTTATAAATTATTGAAAATGCTCAAAGGGGTAGACATTCTACTTTCAGCTGAAATACATTAGTCTTGTACCTCATACAAGCTGCATAATGGATGTAACTCATTACTAATATTTTATTGGTAGAAGGTAAAGATAATTAGTACGACGGGTATGATGTTAGTACCTTCGCATCTATCGTTCAGTGCGCGTTTTCTGCCAAACTTCTCAGAGGAGTAATGCTCATCAGGAAACATGCAAAAAACACGATACAATGTTTTGTCGTTCATAAAGACTGCACTATAAGTACTTCCTTTTTTGAATAAAACTATTAGATATTGTACCGTCTTTATGAAAGAACACACTTTTAATCAAGCTTTCTGAAGGTTTACTAATGTACTTTAATCCTCTGCCAATTTGGGTAGAAGAAGCTCTTTGAACCATCGATAGGTATACTTATAAGTGCTGTGTTCATTACAATGGCTGCCAGACTTTCTGCGTGGTAATATTATTATCAACCTTACTTACAAGATTTGATAGCTTTGGCCCAAGCTGAAAACACATATCTATTATATGTAATCATTAAACATATAAATATACTAAAGATAAGAATATTACCTCTCTTTGTAATAATACGAGCAATTTCAACGAAAGGGGCTTCAATTGTAATGTGCAGTACTGTTGCTGCTGCCAAAGTATAAACGAGATGTGTCACAGTTCTCTGTAACTAAGGAAACGAAAATATTAATACATTTTAATCTTTATATGAAATTTCTCCACATAAAATCAAATTAGCTCTCAATGACAAACACTAATAATTGACAGCTTAATTTGTTATGGAATTTAATTGGTCTGTAGGTGATATTAGGTGCAATAATGCAGTAGTATGCCCCAGCGGTTACAAATTTTGCGAACTTAGTTAGGGGCTAGATAATACTGCAGACATTGTTTCTCAAGTGTAAGCTGAATACAAACTTTTC
Source organism: Lepisma saccharinum (assembly GCA_022664845.1). Classification (NCBI taxonomy): domain Eukaryota; kingdom Metazoa; phylum Arthropoda; class Insecta; order Zygentoma; family Lepismatidae; genus Lepisma; species Lepisma saccharinum. The sequence continues at coordinate 20,147 of JAGDQP010021840.1, read as the reverse complement.
GGCTCTTCGTACAAGTAGATCAGTATATAATATTTCTTATTGATAATATAGGATAATTGAAATCAGAACTAATGAAGATCGATTTTATTTGGAGCTTCGGAGTCACATGGGGTTCCCAACATGAACTGAAGATACAGCTAAGTGTTCGCCGTAACAAAGATTCTACGAATATGTTAGAATGTAATACCTGCTCACATTGAAGATAGTATTCACATTTACATCCAACGAAACTAAATCATCGTAGAATATACTTGTATAATATCCAATAAGCCTATTCACATAAGTATTTCATTATACTTATTGCTCTTTTAAAGTATATATTGTCCAGGTATTGTAATGGAACTTCACGCCGCTCTGGGGGGTTCTTATTTAGTAGACATTTTTGAAGTTTTATATTTCTTATTCTTGGTTTTACCTGCAAATATTAATATATACTAATTATATGTTTAATCAGAAGCACAAAGTTATTTTACTGTATGTAGTTCGTGTGGTTAAGATGAGATATGAAGGGTCTTTTACTGTAGCGAACCGTCGAATGAGCATCCGTTAGGTGACGTTGCAGTGGGAAAATTACAATTAATGATAACCACTCCCACCTTACATTTTTTCGAATGTTGTGATAAAACGCAATATTACGATAAAAGAATATTGTGATAAATCTCCTTCAGAAATTACATCACCATTTGTCTTCTTGGTATTGTTGTTGTAAAAGAAAGAAGTGGCAAATGCTTTTTTTAATTAAGTGAGAGCGCTGTGCTGTACATTTCAAACATAGTAAATGCATTCATTTCACAAGTTTTCAAAGAAACTAATAAATAATCACATGCTTTTCAAAATAGAATCTAAAGACCTTTAACATAATGTGTTATTTGACCTATGTTGTCATTTAAGAAAATTTCACTCTTTGCCACTAGACCACAAAAAAATAGAACAACCTGCAATGCATGACTACGACGGCACGTTGTTCCTTAAATTAAAATAGACATGTGTCGGGATTCCTCCTGAAAATCAATTGGTTACGAAATTAGCGGGATGGAAGTTTCTTTTGGGTCACCCTGTATTAATATAATATTCGCATTAGGCAGGGATCAAAGCAATTATTTAACACGTCAACTTCATCAGTAACTTTAATCTAACATTTAAATTATTTTCAGTGCAACCTTTTATATCAAAGTGAATAGGAAATTCATAACTTCAATATGTGTATGAAGTGTTGCCTACTCCCGAGGCATTCAGAACAAAATTTCTAAAATTTTGAAGTCCTGTAACTCGTGTTCCGCAAATCTTCGAAACGTAGTTCCACTACAGGACTGTTCCTTTTAATACATCATCAATGCACTATGGAAGTTTCATGCTGATTTTCGTGTCCCACCGAAGACAGTTTCCTTGTAAGGAATTGGAATATTTTAGGGCTGGTGGCATCCCGATCTTCCTAGGAATTCTCACAAATGTCTCGAACATTAATGACGTTCTATGTATGTTTTATAATATATTTCTTGTCTACTGAGAGGTTCAGTTGTAGCTGTTTGAAGGGAAGAGAGGAAAATTAATCTAACTCTTTAATTGTATTAAAATGATTAATTTATATTGAGATAAGAAGAAAACCGTAAGATCAGACAAGGGCGCCGATCCCGGGGGGGGCTTTGGTTGCCCTGGCCCAATAAACTTGAAGTGGGTCCCCCTAATGGAGGGGGGGCAAACGATAAGTTGAAGGCGGTTCTC
>JAGDQP010021840.1:7967-18325 GCA_022664845.1 Lepisma saccharinum | reverse complement strand
TCATCAATGCACTATGGAAGTTTCATGCTGATTTTCGTGTCCCACCGAAGACAGTTTCCTTGTAAGGAATTGGAATATTTTGGGGCTGGTGGCATCCCGATCTTCCTAGGAATTCTCACAAATGTCTCGAACATTAATGACGTTCTGTGTATGTTTTATAATATATTTCTTGTCTACTGAGAGGTTCAGTTGTAGCTGTTTGAAGGGAAGAGAGGAAAATTAATCTAACTCTTTAATTGTATTAAAATGATTAATTTATATTGAGATAAGAAGAAAACCGTAAGATCAGACAAGGGCGCCGATCCCGGGGGGGCTTTGGGGGCCCTGGCCCCCTAAACTTGAAGTGGGTCCCCCTAATGGAGGGGGGGAAAACGATAAGTTGAAGGCGGTTCTCCTATTTCTACAGTACATGGTCATTCGTTTGTCCCTTCTACTAAGCTTATGTCCCTTTGGCAAATCTATTTCATTGATAAATTCCTTCCTGAAACTCGTGTGCTACAGTACTTATATAAATTACATCACGTATAATACTCCTCCTCTGGCTAAAGGAGTTAGTTCGTGCATTGCTTGTTTCTGGAGTTTCGTGCATAACATCGATAAAGACCATTTAGTAAAAAAAGAAAATAAAGAAGGAAAAAAAATGAAAACGTATTTTCTGTCGTTTATCCCTCTGAACACCAAGATCGGGTCAACAATGACCCATACAGTCAAAATATTATTTTTGCCCATTAGTCATTAAATAGAAGAGTGAAATTCTGTGTACTGTACGTAATCACTTCAATGTAATCGCTTCATTTGCAAGAATCAGAATACAACAGATATGGTGTGCTTTACATGTGAGAGTGAAAGAGGAAGGTAGTTTTATACGTGTAAATAGGTAAGAGACTCATGGTACCTTTATTTTTGTGCAGCAATGAAAATGGTTGCAAGGTTAATATGATGCATTAGTTTTTTTCTGGTTTCCATTATTTTGTAGTATCTACTTGAACAAATAAAATACCATAAATAAATAAAATACAGTGCAATACATACTATACAATGAATACACCCATACTCTAAAATACCTTGATTTTGAACAAGTACTTTATTTCATACGAGAAATATACATGCTTCGAAAATGACTCATCTTGACGTCCCGTGAGATGAAATTATCTTGGTGCTCCGAGGGTTAAGGATCATTCATCGTGATTTTGTCATATATAAACATAATTTAAGAAAAGGAAATATATACATGAAAAATAAGCGACAAGAAGAACTCACACAAAAGTAGGAGTAGACTTGCACTTGAAAATATATAATTCAAACTGCTGTTTGGATGCAATTATTGTATGCCGTTAACACCGCAATGTTGAGTTTCTAATACAACTTATAGATAGGAAAACTATATACAGCAAAAAAGTGTATTTGGACAAGTTCGATAAAGAGGAAATCAGACTATCACACGTAAAACATGACCAATTTCGAAATATCTTGCCCTTTTATGATAATTTGGATACCTTAGATAGAATACTTAAGAAATAACTACCATTCGATCCACCTGAAAGGTAACAGGCAACGAAGGAGTGACGACTACGCACATTCATCGCAAAAAACAGTATTTGGACAACCCAATACTACTCTGGAAATAAGTGTTCTAGGTATCCTTTTGTGTACAAGAGCAGTCTACTTAGTGTATTGAAGCAATCCACACGATGTCAAGCAAGCTAAGCTTTTTGGAAAGTCATGCTTTACCGTTGGATACATCATAAAGCAACGTAAACAGAGGAATTATTGCGGAATTGAATCAGTTCTGGCCAACCAAGAAAACTAACTGCCCGGAATGAAACTTACATTCTTAATTCTGTGAACAATACTCAAGGATTAATGATAAAGATTTGGCTACTTCACTCGCCTAGAATATGTAAGTTAATGTTAGTAATTCATTGAACAACCCAAAATTCTTTGAAACAATTGGGATTTAGAAGATGAGTATCTAGGGTATTAATAATACTGACCACTCTATTAGTAATTTCACAACCCTAAATCTGAACAGAACCTCCAACATTTTTATCAGTTAAAACAATGTTCTGCTTTCTGAAAACTGCATTCTTCTTTCGCCACACGTCCTGATATCCATCACTACAATACAAGTTTATCTTAGTCTCATCCTAGAAAAACAATAAACTTTTTCCAAAATTTCAAAATTGATATTTCTTGGAAAATTAGAACTTCTTCTTTCTGCTTTCTTCTGATAAGTATGTTTTGTTTCTGATTACACATCTTCTGAATCCCAATTGTGTTTGTTCACATCTACACATCTGTAACATTAATTTGCATATCCTAGGCAAGTAAAGTAACCAAATCTTTAACACTAATTCTTTGAGTTTTGTTCACAGAATGAAGAATGTAGGTTTCATTCCGGGCAGTTAGTTTTCTTAGTTGACCAGAACGAATCCCCAATAATTATTCTGTTTTATGTTTCTTTATGACGTAGAGCATGACTTTCCAACACACTTGGCTATGTCTCAGTACCTTTCACCTTCAGCAGGTAATTTGAAATTAAAGTGAGCAGTTCCAATGTTGTTCAACTCAATTTGTTCCCCATGCTGCTTCTTTATGCCTGACGCGGTGTGGATTGCTTCAATACACCACACAGAGTGCTCTTGTACACAAAAGAATTCCTATAACATTTGTTTCGAGAGTAGTATGGGGTTGTCCAAATACATGTTTTTGCCTTGAATTTACGTAGCTATCACTCTTTTGTTGCCTGTTACCTTGCAAATGTATCGAGTACTAGTTATTTCTATACCATTCTATCTAAGGTATCCAAATTATCATAAACAGGCAAGAGATTTCGAAATGGGCCACGTTTTGCATGCGATAAGTGTGCTCTTCCTCCTTGTTGAACTTGTCCAAATATTTTTTCTCACTGTAGGTGAGACAGAAGCTTCTTGAACCATGCCTGTCGAGATTGAGAATTGAAAAAAAAATGTTTATCAAATAAAACAGTAGCGCGGCGGAAGTGTGAGCCGGGCAGAAAGAGAACAACATTTGGAAAAGCTGGATAACTCCTCTGCATAGATTAACTGCCCGGCAGTTTATGTTTATGTTATTTCCTAAGTTTATGTTCTAGTAACAGCAGAAACTTTGTTCTTATTAGAACAAAATATGCTTTGGTAAATTTTTTTAACGTTATAAAAACATTGTTAAAATCTGTAGTAGCTGGGCCTAGGGGAGGACTTCATAATGACTATATGTATACTATTATATGTGTGTTTTTTTTATGAATATACAATATTTGGCAAAATCTGAATTGGATTTGTATCATATGTGCCTTCTTAGACCCTAATCTGTAAACAAAATAAATATATGAATGGGCTCTCCCAAACTTACAGAGAAATCGGCGCCCTTGGATCAGGATGCACTTGGAAGGCTTGGTTTAACTTTAAAGACCATCCCCTTCCATAAGAATACTAATGATAATTACGTACGCATAGCAAATAACAATAAGATACACTCAATATGTACGTTGGATGAAAGTGCCATAACAGGAGAAGGCAGGTTAAATCAATACTTGTCTACTGTTCATCATAAACTTCTAGCGATTGAATTATTTATTATCTACGGAATTCAGGTTTAAGAGGATAAATTAAACTTTTATTATTAATACGCAATCTGTTTTCTCATTAATTTAACAAGGATTTCTTAGTGTATTCCATAATTATCGACTATATATACTTTTTTCGTTCTGTTATTGCCTTATTGTGTAAACACTGGTTCTACTCCATTGTAATCACTTCATGCCTCTGGAACTCTTTGGATGCAGTTTCGTAATTGTTGGACACTCAAACATTACGCTTTTGTTACTGTAATAATGTGGACTGAGTGGTAGTGAGGCGGATTATTTCAGGCTAGGTTAGTTTCTTCTTATCTTATCATTTTCGTTATGCATCTAAATAATCTTACGGCTACTGTAATTTCCAAACGTACGTCAAACCTTTGCCCTTCATTTCTCATCTAATTCAATATTCTTTCACTTCTTTGTTTAAAAATTAATATCATACAATTGTTGAGGTTTGGTTAGGTTAAGTGCTACAAATATGATGATTTAGGTGGTCAAGGGTCATGAATTATTCACAGCGAAACAATTCCCAGTCAAGTTTCTTTTTTCAATAAGACCATACTTGTGCTTTTATTTCATCCCAAGGCTGTATTATTGTGGGTAGCGTAAATACCTAAACTTCTTGTCCTAGTTAGAAGTATTCTGTGAAACTTCTGTTTGGACTCGAGTGTTTTGTACTCTAATTGTTTCGGAATACCTTTGGGCATCACTTTAGCTTGCGTTTGGAGTCCGTTTTCTGAACATTGTACAGTTCTGACTCGCTTAATTAAAGTATTATCTTATAATGACACCATTTATTTTCTAACAGAGATCTTGTTATGTCAATTTAGATCCGGTTGATTCAAGTTAAACCGGTTTGAAATGGAGCATCCATCTTATACTAAAGAAAGAGCAACTTTTGATTTCCGTCACCCTAAATTTAATCAAATGCGCTTTAGTACAGTCGACGAGGTTAAGCTGAAGACATTTGCTACGTAGCTTACCATTAATTATATAAAATGTAATGCATAGTAAACTAAACAAATAAACCTAAACACATAAAAAACAATCATTAAATAGAAGTATATACGTTTAAGATAAAATGAATTTTATGGACAGTAACAGCACTATGGCTTACGCCATCAAGATAGTCCGTATGGTGTACAATATAGAATCTAGTGCTACGTTGTAGTATTATATAGTTTGTTCATGATAAGTTTTTTCGTGATTATACTATGTCCATACGTGCATATATATTGTTTTTAGGAAATTTATTCTCAAAAGAGATGAACACATCGACTCCAGATATCGTTTTACCTAATGGAAATCAGGGAATGGCCACAATAGTGAAGAATGGTCCCTTTTGAAAGCAGGTTCGAAGGAATTTGACAAGAAATGTATTAGACTTTGAAATTGTAAAAGGAAGTGTACTTGCCAAAGTAATTAGTAACATAATTATTGACATAAAATTCATTTATTTACATTTCCCTCTATTCTTAAGGAAATTATTTCGTTTTAATAAGTGCTCGTATCATGCAACTCGAACAGTAGTTGACCTCGTAATCGCCGAGAGGTCAGTGCGCTCGCTTTCTGTGTGTGTGTGTGTGGTCGCATTTTCAATTCCCGCCGGGATCCACTGAATGGAGTGACTTGGAGTCCAGAATACCAGAAATTGTAGGTCCAACTCTTAAAATCTTACTCGCTCGTTTAGGACGTTAATAACAATTCACTCACTCGAATGGCAGTTAAGTGAAATAATAAAATAAATAAACGTTAATAAGCCGCGGTAGGAACGGAACGCTGGCCGAAGGATAAAATTGAAGGCTTTGTTGTCCGATGAAATAGGTTGAATCTTGCTTAAAATAGCAAATATTATGACGATGACCATTCAGGTCCCGTAAGAGTTAGTTACATCAATTTTCGAATTATTAATTTTTAATCCTCTTACATATAAAATTAACGTTAGATAGATGAGTAACTGTGTTATTTTATTATGTTCCGTTTTGTCTTTGTGTTCCATGACAGTTTGTGATATTCATTCATAGCCATCTTTAGATGAATTTTATTTACTTCGGCAAAAGGTGAAGTTAACGCCACCTCCTAGAAGTAGTTTCTCTGATCTCTCCTTCTATTAATACCCAAGGAATATGGTTTTGTGCATTATTGTTTTAAATTATAATGTACATTATCCTTTAAGAAGTTGATTCCATTTCCAACAGAAGGTGATATTTTTGGTTTGTAATCGATTGCCCTAACGACATTTATAAGGTAAAATCAAGTGCAAAGTCTAATACAAAGCCATATTCCTTACGGTTACACGATGGTGGAACAATCAGAGAAAACTACTTGATGCGGATGGCGGCGTACTTCTGATATTAGGAGGTACAATATTGCGTTTTAGAAGTATAATCAGTACTACCAATTTTAAGAAATAAAGGTACCTCTGAAAATTTCAAATTTGACAGTACAAAACTACAATTTGTATTCCGAATATCAGAGGTAAAAATTGTAATTTTTGGCAGTTCAATCAAGAATAGCAAGTTTAGGCAGTACCAGTATCTCTGAAAACTAGAGGTACAAAAGTGCAGTTTTGTACCCTAATTTCTGCGGTACTGCTGTTTAGACTGTGCTTAACTGCACTTTAGCGCCTCCACTTCATGAACTTCTCCTTTTCATCAAGCAACTTTCTTTCTTTTATCGAGTTCTGAATCACCTCTCGAAAGTCGACTACATTGTTCGAAACAACTTTGTTTATTCAAAGTAATAAAACAAACAGGTTGTACTTAGTAATTGACGTTGAGATGGGCACTGAAAGGTCAGCAAAGTGACTTTACTACTAACAGGTTTACAAGAGCATGTAACGGGGAAATATTACGTTAAAGAGGAATGCAAAAGGAAGATTGTGTTCTAAATATAAGAAGGAACTAATGAAACTAAAATGGACATTAAAAGTAAAAAAAGGAGAAAATATGGCATGCAGAAGAACAAGGAAATGCGGAAGTACTATTGGATACGTCATATAAAAATGTAAGCAGGCGAGAGGATCACTTTGAATAATACAATGAAAGAGTGCTGAACCATCTCGGAATTGATTTATTATCTCAACTAAAATTTTAGGTTTGACCCAGCTATTGGATTTAAACAAAATATTAATTACAATGTAATTAAAATATTATGTATAGCTATTTATTTACATAGTAGTATATTCTAAAGCCTTTACCACGGAGAATATTTTCAATATTAAACTTTTAGAGTGTTTAGTATGATATTCTCAAATATAATGACTATAAAACAAAATATATGTAAACCGTTCGTGTAAAACATTATTTCGTGTAAGAAAAATTAGTACTTACAACTAATTGTATTCCCAAGTATTGTGGAGAAGTTGCATTGTATTGTTGATGTAATTGAAGCGGATAGCCAACCATAAAGAAGACGTAACACAAACGACTAAGTGGTTCGAACCATCGCCATGACAGAACTTTATTCAGAGAACCTGAAAAATATAACCACCATACAAGAAGACAATTTAATTTTTTAACAAAAAAAATAACTGCACATTACAAATTGATTTACTACTGCTTGCATATTATAAAATGTTGATTTTTCGATGTACAGTTTTTGAAAAGTTATCTCTTGATATTCTAACAAGGAGATACAATATGAGTAAATCATATCGAGAAACAGATGTTGATAGAATAATATTGAGTATATGACATCGCTGTCAGGAAGTGATTGTAATAGAGAGCCATTAAATTCAGTAGCATATACAACATAAGGTTTAAGACCAGAGTAGAGATTACAATATATGTTATTTAACACATTTTAAGAAGTATTTAGTAGATAATGATACCCTGTATATGAAAATTTACTGTAATTTTAACTTCATGGTTTAAAGGGAAAAATTAATAACATCAACGCTTGAAATACGTTGTAACAAGAACAGAATAAATCTTAAATACTAAGTATATAAATCAACTTCACATTGATATATCCTTTATTATATGATATCCTGAAAGAACCCAGTAGGATTAGCGCTTCCTGGTGAATGGTCATTAAGTGTCGATTATTGTACCCGATGAATACATACTCAACACGTTAGCAAATTAACATTGGAGTCAGGAATCAAATTTAAAATCTTATTTTCTTGTATGTTTTCTCATAATCTTCACGCAATAGTCAGATTCATACAGGTATTTTGTTTGTATATATAATAGGATGTGGTAGCCCTGTTTTGGGCTGAAAATATATTACTATAATCATATCCTTTAAACACCAAATTTACTAATGAGTACGCAATTGGATGTAAAAGCAATTCAATTAGTGTAGCGTTCTCAACAAAATGATAAATCCCCAGCCGGAAAATAATTCCATGATGTTATTGTAGGGATAAAATTACAAAAAAGGAAATATATCAAAATATAAACTACATATACATTTGGAAGAAAACCGTATACCTTAAACAGGTAAAATCACACTAATTAAAGCAAAGTTCGTTGTTTTAGATTGTAGATAATTAATGACTTAAATTGTGTTATTACTGTGAAATTCAATTCGACAAAAATGGCATTTATTGCGTGTTTATATGCTGGGTCATTCGATGACAATTTTGGCAGGGAACGTCACCTTCAGTTTCTGATTTTGATCAGATCTAGCACATTGATTCTTGGTAGAGTTCTAAGTATAAATTGCAAGTTACAGGTTTCTAGGCCACCTGTATCCACAGTTACCTGCATCCAAAGTTAACATGTCCGGAGACACACTCATTTGAATTTTATAGTTTTAAGTCATATTTCATGAGTTCTGAAAAACAAGTTTAGGTGTTCTTATGTAAAATTTATCACAAATTTCAAATTTGATAAAATTATGTTAGAACGCATAGCTTTTAAGATATGGTTTTATGATTGCGAAAAAATCAGTTTCTAAAACGTATCGTATGCTATTCATGTTGCAAAATATTACTGTAAATATCTGAAAAGGAATACCATATGCAAAGAGCATAAAATTTGTTATATAGTATGATGCATCAAATACAGTGGGTTCTCAGTGGGTGGGAACTTTATCTGTAAAATATGTATTTGTTTTCATATCATTATTTATATACCGTACAATTATTTGACTTTGCAATATAATACGATGTATATCTCAGAAAGAGCAGCAGATGTAGATTTGGGGCTTACACCATCGGAAGAGCAGAAGGGTCAACATAGTATCATGTGAAAAAATAGTTAGATGTTGGTGGGAAACCCATGTACATAACATTTTTGATTGTAATGCATTATATATAGAGAAGGCTCACGTAATCCGTAACAAGGCCATTACTAAATTCCTAGTGTGAGGAATCTTTGAAACAAGAATGTTCGTACTAAAGTGCATGGAGCGGAATTACATGGTGATGCTTCTGGAATCAGATGCGTGTCGGGAATACCTCTACAGGGGGACAACTTCAACATTTTAAATGGCAACACAGATTTATTTTGCCTCCAATGAAACAATCGCTAAGTTTTGAACTAGTTTTAAAGGAAACACTTTTCAATAGCTCATACCTTGTACAAGTCTTCAGTTACAAGAGCTACTTGGTACGTTAACTGTTGACCTGACAATTAACTCTTGTAATTGACAACTTTACGAAATATTAAACAATGTTTCAACTCAAAATTGTTCGAAATTTCATGTTTGTTTCAAAGAAAGCAAAATCAAACATTGTTTCTATGTAAAATTTTGAAGTTGCCCACCCCGTAACAGTATATCCTATTTAGAAAATTTCACTCTTTAATTCCGAACATCCCATTTAGTATTTCACTTTAGTTTGGAACCTTTACCTACTATTCCCCTCGAGTTACAACATCCGAAAAGTCATGAAACCCCTGTCTACTGTGTTCATTTTGACCACCAATTAGACCCTCTAGCTACCAAATGATAAGAGGTATCGAAAAGTGTTTCCTCTAAAAGTTGTTCAAAATTTAGCGATTGTTTCAGTGGGGGCTAAATGATCCCCTGTTGTCATGGAAAATTTTGAAGTTGTCTCCCGTAGGCGTATTCCAGAGACGCCGCTGAATTTCAGAAGCATCACCACGTAATTCCGCCAGTGCACTTTGGTATGAACATTTTTTGTTTCAAAGATTTCTGTGTACTAGGCTCTGTTACGGATTTCGTGAACCACCCTATATCTATCTATCTATCTATCTATCTATCTATCTATCTATCTATCTATCTATCTATCTATCTATCTATCTATCTATCTATCTATCTATATAATAATAATAATAATAATAATAATAATAATAATAATAATAATAATAATAATAATAATAATAATACTGAGTTTTTTCTTATTAAGTTTAGGACGATTTGATGTCTTAATCCATACATTTGTGTCTTTACTTTCAACCCAATCATCATCGTCAAGCCTGTCGTAAATACATATTAGAACTTCATCCTTATTGCCACTCAAGGTCGCCAATTGAACAGTTTCTTTTACATACTGTTAAGTGAAACCATCGTCTGAGGCTAAGCTATTCCAAAACTTTGTTTCTATCAATCAATCTGTATCGAGAGAGATAATGCTCCAACAATTAGCTATAATTTTCTGCGTATGCTGTTATGTAGAGGAGACTGTTGTTCTTGGAGCATATTGTACCTGGAATAGTCTTATGTTTCTGACTTCCTACGCTATCTAGCGGCTACATACCTTGCGCGAAGGTCAGTTGTTGGTGTGGGTTGTGGCAGTGGTGCGGAAGGACAGAGTGATCATGGGACCTCCACAGAGCGTCATAAG
>JAGDQP010021839.1:13299-26531 GCA_022664845.1 Lepisma saccharinum | reverse complement strand
ACGTGATAAGAGCGGAGAAATATGACTGAAATATTCCACTCATCAATGTAAACAAAATTTTAAATCATTTATAAGGTGGTCCGGATACTTTGGACCCCGACTGTGCATACGAAACGTCTTCTAAAGCAGAGAGTATTTTCATTAGTTCTATTACAGTTGCCAAAATTTGCTTTGTTGTACTCTCGTTTTGTTTTTTCCTTAAATACGAAACAAAAATGTCAAGGTCTCCATAAAGTTAAGTAACGTTGGAAGCAACGAGTCTCGTTTCCTAATCTCCTTTGCTCCATCGAGTATCCAGCCCCCGTTACACATTCCCCCTTCCTTTTGAAGAGAGTTTGTATAAGGACTTTTTGACGAACTTAAGTTTTTTGTTACTCGATTTCACCTTTTTTTGATCTTTTGCCTTTTAAAAGCTTTTCTGATGGTTGTAGTTTTACGCAAAAGCTTTACTATTCCAAACTTCATCTTCCTCGTCTCTGTCAACTCTAGCGTTGTCTTTCTTTTTTTGGTTGTTTTCGTATCGTCTTCTTTTTGTGCGTATTTTCTTCTTTCCTCTTCTCGCAGACTGGTATCTAAAGGTGATTGTTTGCGTCCAGTCGGCGCCCTTCCTTTGCCGCTGTTCCGTAGACGAGACGTCGGCAGGGATCAGAACAAGAGGGACTGAAAGACTCCGGTAAATTTTCTTTGTCTCTCTTTCTCTCTCTCTCTCTCTCTCTCTCTCTCTCTCTCTCCCCACTCCTTCTCTCTCTCAGATTTGGCAAGTGTTGACAGTAAAGAAATTTTCTCGTGGCGACATTTAATCACACTGAATATGGGTTTATTAAATATTTAGAGCAACTTAGGCTACATCTGAGCCTACGCGATTTTAGGGTTTTGATATTGAAAAATTGGAAGATCCAGGATTTTCGTAAGGAAGGGGCGCATATGGAATACACTAACTATATAAATTCATCATATTTCCCCTCATATTCGTAAGTTTCACAAGGCAACATGATACTAGTAATAATAATAATAATAACTACTGGCGTTACAGGCCGATAGACCCTGAACCTGCCCCAACACCATCTGTCCGCGGTTGGTGGAACTGCATCCACCTGAGTGGCGGCTTTGTGGCCAGCACTGCGCGCTACCTGACCACGAACAGGTGTATCAGAGGCTTTGGGGGTCGTCACGTCTTTATTCATGTGACTCCCTAGTTTGCCTTACGACGCTCGGACGCCGAAAAGTGGGGCTCCATTCGGGGATTGAACCCGGAACCACGCGGACATGAGTCCAACGCTCTAACCACTAGGCTATGGAGACCCTATAATATGAAACTTTTTCCTCCCCCCCCCCAAAAAAAAAAATGATAATCTAAATCAGTTAAATTTGTCCGGAAACAAATTCAAGCTTTTTCTGAGATTAATTGTTAAAATAATTCTATTAAATAATATTTTCCCTTGGGTGAGGGGCACGCCCTCCCCCCTTTGTCTGAATTCACCACTGAATTGAAATCTATATATTGATGGAAAATGGCAGAGTAATGGAAATATTGAACAATATATGTAATTCCTATAAAAATAATCGTTGAATTTGAATTTATTTATGACCTTGAGCCATCTCAGGATCAGGGCGAGATAGGGTGGGAGAGATGATGTAGGAAGGTACTCGGTCAGGGATTAGTTTTCAAGTATTATCCCGACATTTGCCTGGTTGTGACTGAGGAAAAAACTCAGGATAGTAGGCTGCTTTGAATAATTGTTGGAAATCAAATAGTATTGGATTGAATAATCAAAATAACGTTGTGTCGAGATTCGATAGGCCTACTTATTTATTTATTTTACAATAATAATAAGGGGAAGGATTTGGTAAGGAATAGGCTCTGGCCTTTTCAAGTTGCCATCTCAGCATTTGCTTGATGCGACCAAGATAAACTAGGGAAAACTTCAGTCAGAATAGCCGGCATCGGGAATCGAATCCGGGTCCTCCTGAGTACAAGGCAAACACCCTAGTGACTATTCGACCTCGTCGGTCGATTTGTCTATCAATCGACGTGTTAAAATCTCATTTTAGAAGTCGTTCAACGAATAATATACTTAAGCATTTCAGCACTTCAAGTAATTTTATTTTCGTTTCATGATTCAAGACGCCAAAGAAAGAAAAGAAAACATCAGTTGTCACCAGCAGAAAATATACTGCTCACTCACTAGCTGTACGAACCATGACTGTCTCGAGACCGCAACAATCCCGATATTAACATTAAGCCTAATGTAATATTCTATTACTCCTAGGCTCACTTCAGTAGTATAAAAGAATGATGGCATGACTAATCGACAAAATGTTACGCTACAATAAATTCATTTGTGTTTTTTATTTTACAATTTAAACCTCTACCATAAAACCTTGTTCATAATTCCGTGATACTGACAAGATGGCAATACAAGCACGATAACCAAGATCCGTAGTCTAAACGTAAATTGGACAATCTTAGTAATGTAAACAAAGCGTAAGATCATTAGATGGGAAGAATTATGGGTGAACGTTTAGACCATGGAACTTAGTCAGTCTCACGAAACTGCTAAACAAGTCCCACTATAACTTTTTTAATATGACGAATTTTTTTATGATTCTTTTTGCAATTCACAAAACCAATCGAATACTATGGTATCTATTTTCTGTTTTTTCGAAAGTTGTGGAGTATTTGTTACTATATTCAATTAACATAATTAGCATAAGAAAACATTTTTCTCGAATAAATTATGTATACTAATTTTAGTTTTAGTTTTATGTAACTTTTGTAAAGCAATTATCATGGATCTATCCCGCTAGACGAAAGACAAACAAAAGGATCTAAGTTATGCATAGTTTTGTGCGAATTATATGGGAATTATTGACGCTGTTTGTAAAAAAAAAAAAAAAAAAACTGTTGGGATAGTCTGGGTGGACACCGTGCAGTCTGTTAAACTCCTCCCTTATTCGTGACGTCAGCGCGGAATAATACAATCTTGTCTCTGAATGTAACCTAGCGGGAAGTTTGAGCGGAGTGTCACTTAGTGTTTATGGCTTTGTGTGAACGGGAGCAGCTTGTGTTCGTAGAGTCAGTGGGAGAAGTTTCTTCGTTCTTGCTATATTGTTTTCACTGGAGTTGCCATCTAGAAATTAAAGAAAAGGTTACACTACACCGAAGTTTAAATTATAAAATAATTAACACTAATTAATTCATTGTAGCGTAAAATTTTGTAGATGTGCAATTATTCTTCTGTACTACTAAACCGCTGCTTATTACTAGGATGCAATATATTTGGATAACGAAACAAATTAAATGACGAGGTGAGCCTCGTTTAACAGCTTACGTGCGTTTAGGCCGGTGTGCCTTACTAATGTTACAAGATAAGCGTCGTAAGCTGACGCTGATTAAATTTGAAACCCTAGGTTAACGATAACTTGCGTTTACATTATTACTAAAATGATCCTGGTGGTAAGACGTTAGTAATGTGAACAAGGCATTACGCAGGTTAATTGATAATCTTTAACAAACAAAAGCGAATACTGGAGAATACGAACAATGTTAGACTCGAATAATAATAGAACCATGATTGATTTAATATCTTCGAGGATTTCCCGGATTGAACACTTTACTTCAGAAGTAGAAGTTGGGAGACATTCCCTGCTTCCCTCCACCTCCCACCCCAATTCAATTTGAGCATGTGATTCAACCATATCCACTCTTCAATATTCAGCATAGCTTTATTTGTAATATATTCCAGCGCTCGAAGGTAGGGTCTATAGCCATCAAGAAGAAGAAAAAAGATGAGCTGAAATGGGTATTTCGTTACGATCAGTAGCTGAGAAATCTGTCTACACCGTAATGGCACGGTTCCAATTCTAGGTTCGATAGATTGTAATATTACTAGCCTTTTGGACGCCTATCTTAAAAACAACAGATCTTGGATGTCAGCTTTTGACAAAAGATTTCTTTTAAAGAAAATAAGGTAGAAAGAAGGAAACTCCGAAGGTCCTTGTAAGTTCACAATAACAAGGTGTTTTAGATCTGGCTGTATACCATCAATTATTTTCCGTGACGGAAACAGAATATAGTATGCTCGCTTACTTGCCTCAAGAGTCGTTTATCATAGAGGTAAACGAACCCCGGTTGACGGAAGTATTTTTCCATGGATTTTCGTGAATAACTTTTTTCCTGAACCCCTGTACGAAGTTTTAGTCATTGACTACATTGATTGTATGTGCCTTTTGGAAGAAACGAAGGCTTTCCGAAGCAGGTTGTTTTCACTAGCAGCTCCGAGATAGCGTGGTTGTCTAACCCATTGTGAGCAATATTAGAATTTATATTGCCTTTTATTCACATTTTCTGTAAGGGTTATCTAACCATAAACATTTGTTTCGATAAACTGACCGATCTTTGTTCAACCAAGCCGATGGGAGGGGGTAAATAAAAGTAGTAACTATGGCTTTATACCTTTAGTTACAAATATGCCAATCAGTCTTACGTGCACTTTTGAACAAAGGTTTTTTTTATATATACCAACATTTTCACGAAGATAGTTAAAACTTGTGAGAATAAGGGACAGTATGGAACTCTTGTCTTAAAATGCGGTTTATTTTATAGGTTGGTTGTGCCGACCGAAATAATTCGATTCCTGGGACAAGTTCTCGAATTACGGAACAGTTGCTTGCTGACTTCCAGTATTATATGACTTTATTAATTTTGTTTTATCACAAAAGATAGCTTTGCTTAATGACTGTATTTTCTGTCCTGGCCAATCAGAAGCGAGTTATGTTTGTTTTTATATTCACACTAAATAGAAAAGGAAATTTTTATTATCTTTATTATTGAACGAATTATTTATTCAGATTCTTCAGGTTTATCCCTTTCAAAAAAAAAAAACATCTTTCCACGTGTTTTATCTGCTTTTGGAACGCTTCCTGGGATGACGCGGAAATCTCGTAGCGAATTTTTTTGTAATTTTCTATCACCTGATAAGAGTGATGGCGCATTTTACCTTAGGGAACAGACCCCAAGTTCGGAGATTAGATAATGTGAGGTTGCTATGTGTGTCGACCGTTCTCAAAAGAAAAATGAAGGATATGTGTGCTGGTGCATTGTCGTGCTGAAATATTTTTCATGCGTCTTCTTTCTAACAGTCTGATGGAGTGTTGCGATCATGGAGCGCCATTTCTAAAATTCTGTTTATTTAAGGATAAATTTTGTATCTAAAATTATGCACTGAGTTCTCTCACAAATAAATATGCTTATTCCATTATTTCTGTTTCTCATGCAAGAGAAGGTATCTACCGTGTGGTTTGGTGAGAGTTCAATTAAAAAAATATGCCATTCAAATCAATAGATTGCAGATTGTTGACCATGAGTGTCACTTTGAAGGCTTTTATCGGCTGATATTCGTGGTGGTTGTACCCTCAACAAGTTTACCCAGATAACTACGTCACAGGGCAAAGGGAAGTCACTGTTTGTTATGGAGAGGGGGAGGCTTGAAGAGAGAACAAGGTGCTGTCGATTATTTGTTTTCCTTTTGTCGCGTTGCCTAAAGACCTTAAATAAATTGAAATGCAATGCTTATACATCAATATTAACGCCCGATTGTAAAGACGTAGACATGGGTTAGACCGTGGATTTAAGCTAAACTGGTGCATTCCAAATTGATGTTTAAGCCTAAGACATCTTAGACTAAGTCTAAAGTCCGTCTTTGCAATTGGTCCTAAGTGTTCAGAAAGTTGTTCGACATGTTTAGGCTCTCCAACCAATACTAGAATGATTGTGCTTATAGCACAGTACGGAACTATAACGGGTCAAGTTTTGGACCGGGTCTATTCTTGATGGGACCCATCTGACCCGGTGACCCGATTTCGGACTAGGTACTTGTTACCTACCGCCCATACAATTCATTTTACCGGTATCTTATCGGACTCGTTGCCGGGACAAAGTAGAGCATTTAATTATTTCCTTGCGTTTGAACAGTTTCTTTCAGGGATGACCGGGACCGGAGGTGTTACCCCCAGAGCACGAAAAATGCGAAACTGGAGTTCACAGACCGGGTCACCAAAACACCTAGTTTCAGCTTTGCCATGCTACTTCATCTATAGATTAGTATCAATCAATTTTATCAGAATTTCAGAAGAATTCGATATTTTCGGTATATCGATAATTGTCGGTATCCAAAACATACCGATAGTCGGTATGAAAATCTCCCCTAGGTTTTCCTCTTTCCCTAGATCAAAATGCACCAATAAAGGTAACTGACAATAGAGAATCTACTTCAAGAATTGCCACAGAACCTATTCCATAGTCCCAAAATCGAGTTCCGAAAAGTGAATACAACGCTGGAAACAGTGTGTTCTTATAGGAAAAGAATAATTTGAAGGGGACAACTAATATTACAGTAATTCCATGTTTTTTAAAGGCTTTGGTTTCTTTTGGAACAGCCCGGGTTATCTATCACGATATGGAGTGGACAGCAGAATAAGCAAAAGCGAAATTTCTTGTTTCTATAAAGTTAGTAAAAGCTTCAGTTGTGCATGGCCTTCGACACATCTCGCAATCTGTATCGCCCATTCCCAACGTAGGACCTTCGAGTCTCTCCAACAAGGCAACAACAAACATTTTGAAACCTATGTTCCGTATAATGAACAGCATCTTTTGAGTAAAGCAGCACGAATTAGTTTTATACTAAAATCAGCAATCTGAATTGGCAATAAGTGAGGATTGTGTAGACAAAATGGTGAAGATTTTAGTGGACATATTTCGCGGCCAGATTTGTTTAGTCAACAATAGTTTCCTGAACGTGCTGGAGTTCAACACTAAGCAGGAAGTTTCCCACCACAGTTCGTTACAGCTGTTTGGAAGAGATAACATATTAACAGAAATACAGAATCAAAGAAATTATAGTTTGTTCGGACAGGCTGCACAGTTTGAACTAGTGTATATTTTTGTGTTCTAGTGGGTGGTGCAGCTTACACCTCAACTATATGGATACCCGACATTGAGAGCAAGTAGGATAACTCAACGTAAGCAATATTTGTTCCCTGCTCGAGAGTGAGTGTAGCTGAGAGCAAATAAATTACAGCCGTGTTGCGTTCTTAGTGTGTGTGTGTGTGTGTGTGTGAGAGAGAGAGAGATGATATAAATGGCGTTACGTGCTAGCAGAAGGAAACACCCGTTCGAGCGAAAGCTGCACGAATAGACAATGTGACGTCACATTCACTCACACAGTGCAGATAGTGCAACACCGAGCAGATCATCCGAACTAACCTATATAATATTCTGACACCTAGCGGAAGCTATGTGTAAACTTGCATTGCCTATTTACGTGTTTTTATTTCAACTCGTCTAAATGTTTTGTTGATTACCGGTAGCACTTGTAGTAAATACTCTGTTGTCAGCAGCGTTTCTTTCCGACTAAGCGGCTGTAGCTTAGTTAGTTGGTAGAGTGTTAGCCTCGTATTCGGGAGGTCTTGAGTTTGATACGACTGGCCGACCATTCTGACGTGTTTTCCAATTATTTTTTTTTTCTGTCACACTTGACCAATACGAAGGCCGTAAATAAATTCAAACATAAAATATTACCCCAAAGCTCGTAGTGTCTCCCTAAAAATAATAAAACTACCCTTCGGAGATGTACAAATACTCCCTGGATAGTTTTTTTTTAATACAACTGTGCCAATGTGTAAAGTCTAAAGCTTCTAATGATGAGCCGTGTGTATGTGTCCGTAAGTTCTCTGTGCCTCCTTCAGTTGTTGAATAAAATGTAGCGATACAGATCCATTAATCAGTGTATTATTTATTTATTTTTCAGCGAAGAAACAACTGAATGACGAAATTGAGAATCTTCAGGAATGTCGGCAAAAGTGAGTATTTTGTTTCTTTGTAACGTTTGAGCTCATTGATTTGCATTTGCGATGTTTATTGGTGAATTATATTGGAAAATATTTTCTAGTTTTCATCGTTATTTTGACTCCGCTCCCTCGATCTTTGAAATTATTATTTCCTCATAAAATAAAACTGCTTCTTTCTAGAGTGTCAAGTGGTTATATATTATTTTAGAGATAATAAAGAAACATTTTTTCCACCAGAAATAGAAAATCTTCTTTTAAGCTATAACATAAAAAAGTTACATTAATTGAAAAAAAAAAAATATTCCAAATTAATTTTAAGCTTTATATAATCGTGAATATCCTTATTTTATTATGCATAACAATGCCCCAAATCATCATTTCACAAATTATGCATAGTGTTATGGGATGAATCCAGAAGACTTCGTGTCAAGCCTTAGGGAATACACTACAGTCAGTGTTTCTTTCGGGAAAAGTGTTCTCGGGGAGTATTTTTTTATAACTAGAGGGGTGAAAGAGGAGAGAGGGCGTAATTCTAGTAGAACAATGAATGAGCCCTTGTTATAGAAAAACGTTATGTAATTGTGGGGTTGATTGACTTAGTCTAGGGGAATAATACCACCAAATTGCCCGTCTGAAAGAACCATTCACTACAGTCTGTACGGAAAACTGAGGATTGCATATTTAGTTCACATATTTTAGAAAGCTTGTTCATTGTCGCTTCTGAAAAATTGCACATTAAAAGAGTTAATTGGGATTTAGTAATCTGAAAAATATATTTATTTCCAGGGACGCCAAACGTAATTGCTTTATAGTTAAATTCTTTTGTACATTATGATAATGAATAATACATACTTTTTTTTTAATTAGCGCGCGGTTCACAATATAAAGACGCAAGCGAAAGATCTGTTTCACTTTTTAGTTTGATGACTTGTGTGTTATTTTCCCCAACAGATTTGTAACTGTGATGAAATTCTACCAGTATCTCCACAGAGGAGCCAAAGAGGAGGAGGTGAAAGACTTTTTCTCGTTGTGGGCCCCTTTCTGTCATGCGTTTAAGGATATATGGACAAAGGAACAGCAAAGGATCATCAAAGAAAAGTAAGTATGCATGCAGAGTATTATTGGTAGTGATTGTTCTAATTCCAGATTAATTAATTATTACATTGAATAACACGAAGCCCATGTGGATATTACCTGTTGTTTGCTTAATGACCTTTGTTTGAAAAAGTAGTTTATGTAAGAAAATTTAGGTATTTCTCTAACTGGACTATTTTTGCATGAATCTCGGAGGAATGGTCATAATGTACAAACATGAGTCCAAATTGGATTTCTAATTTCAGAAGCTGCACAGTCTGGTAGCGGTCAGTTGGTAGCCCTGGACAATTGCTGCAATTACCGTGCGCCCTGACGGCAAAGGAGAGGGTGTTGAACGTCCAAGATGACAGCTCGAATTACGTAGAAATTTGGGGGGAGTTACTGATAATACACCTTTTTAAACTTAATCATGAAGTTGCGAAGATAAACTTCATGATGTTAATACTGGTGTTACATTAGTTGACATTATATTTAGTATAACTACTAAATTAGTAGTAAGGACTGCAAGGCACGATGACTTAGTGAGCATCGTACATATGCATCTTCGTTCATAGATAGCAACGTTGCCAGATCTAAATTGTGTGCGAAGAAGATAACCCCGGACACTGACGTGAGAGGTACTAGCGGACAGTCACAGTGATGGAACAAGATATAATTTAATTGCAAGAAAAATATCTTAATTTGCAACAATCAAGCATATAGAGTTGTTACAATGAGCGTTTCAGATTTCATTTCGTCACTTACGAGAATTAACTTCATATTTCGCCATGAAAGGTGAATTTTTAATACCAGGTTGCAAGCAAACTTCGTTCTGGATAAAACATGTGAGGAATCATATGCGAAGAGCGTCGCTTTAATGAATCTTTAAATAAGCCCAGAAACAGGGATGGCGTCAAGGGAGAACAGGAGAAGAACTCTTCAAAATCCTTGCGTCGCTCCAAATTTAGTAACAATATTACTATTTTAGTCATGATAAAAAAACAACAACTTAGTTTTATATCATCTGCTGTGAAATTTAGACCAAATACTGGATATAATGTAACGTGTGCACATTGTGGGTTTACGAGTTATGTGCAAGCCTGACAATTTTGTATGCAATTTTTTTGTACTTTGTGGGCCCTAAAAGGTCTACTTTTCAGGAGTTGCATTAATGTTTAACGTCTTAGTAGACCTAAATATTTCCTGGCATTTCGAGTATTATTTTTTGAAATTATTATTGGAAAACAGTGGATTATCATTATGTATGTTCTTATTACCGTTTCATATCCTAAGGTATAGTCCTACTAGCATTCTTCAGGATAATTTGTATGTATGCTATCATACAGCTATAACAACTTCGTTTAAAAGGTTGCTCCTAAAAGAAGTCTTCCTAGGATGGTGTATTCGTTTTCCAATTATTGGAATAATTTTAACAATAATAATCACGTTAATTGAGGGCACTGTTAGCTATAAATATGTTGAAATAACTATGGAGTAGCTGCTTGTAACAACTAATCTTATTTTCTTACCGTTATGTATTATTCGTAGTTTATACTGTATAATTCAATATGCTTCAAGGGAATAGCCTTGGTTGCTATGCACGGACCAACTCGTGGTTTGTTTAAACAGCGTCTCTAACTTGCAACATATATTTGTACTAAGTGACATTTCCACACTATCTGGTTGGTGTTCCATACATGCATTCAACTTCAAATTCCTTATCACACTTTTATTAATAGCAAAAAGAAAATAAAACGTGTCCGCGACTACCGGGCTTCCCCTATCATTAACATACAGGTTGTAATGTAGCTCTATATCGCTTTCACCAACAAGAGAGGAAGAGCCATTTTCATGGATGCACAGTGACGTTGTAGTCGTACGTCATACCCTGTTGCCAAATTGCATTTATTTAGCTCGCTTCATACTCGTCTGTCGTCAGTGAGGGAGGAAATGACAATATCGTAACTTCCCTTTGTTCTCTCTTCTAGTTGAAGCCCTGTCTGCGACCAAGGAAGAGAATAAATATTAGAAATATTTTATTCATTCATTTTTCTTTTCTCTTCCTAGGGCAGAGGCAGTAAAGAGGAAACAAGAAAAGATGCAAAACGTTGAGAAGAAGGACACAGCCGAACGAGGATTGGTAAGTGCTTTTCTGCTATAGTAGTGCCAATATGTCTCGACATCTGATCTTTTCGACGCGCTGCTGTCGTTTGAAAGAATTTCGCGCCCTCTTGCCACCCGTGGAGCTATGTTACCACACTTCGCAACATGAACTTTGCTTTCAGTCGTGTGAGGGAGTTGAAAAACAAAATGTGGTACACACCCCTTCCTATTTTCCTTGTGTGCTGCTCAGGGATAAAAAAAATCTTATTCTCGCCCAGTGCATTTCGTACTTTCAATAACAATACAGGTAAAACATTAAAAGGCGAGAAATATGATTGTTAATTAAAACCCAATTCGAAATTCCAGAATTCCGACATTCGGGAATGTCGGAAAGGTGGAATTCTGAAATGTCGGAATTTCCGAATGTCGATCATCGTCACCAAATGATAGAAGTTTAAAGTTTGAATTTTATTTATGGCCTTTAGACATCTAAGGCTCAAACCGGGATAGGGGAGAGGAATGATTCGGGAAGGTGTTGGCAAGGGTCTATGTTGAAGATGCCACCCCGGCATTTGCCTGGTGTGACTTAGGAGAAACCCTGGAAAACCTCAGTCAGGATGGTTGGCCGCTGAGATCGAACCCACGACCTCCCGAATGCTACGCCAACCAAATGATAGAAAAGAATAGTCCACCGCCAACAGACAGTACAAGACAGGTTATTTTGAGTACATTTAACACTGGCTGGCTAAGGTGTAAAACAGTGTAAAAAAAATTCTTACGATGAACGCCTGAGCCTGAGGTGCCTAAAAGCCATAAATAAAATTAAAATTCTTGTGTTAAAATATTATTTCGGAAAGTCAGAATTCCGAATTTGAATTTGAATTTAAGGTTTGTAGCATAAAAGCTTTAGGCAACTTTTGCATAGACCGGATGGAGTATGATGGGATTATTGGAGGAATGAAGAAAGTGGGAGGAAACGGAAGAACCCCTAGAAAACCCATGCACACGATGTTTGTCTACCACAAAACTCACATGGCAAGAAAAGGAATCGAACCATGACTGCAAGCGCTTTACCATTGAGTCACTGACTTTCCGAATTCCGGAATTCCTAACACCCCTAGCTTTAAAGAAGCAGCAGCTTCTCTCTCCGTTGCTCATTCTTTGGGAAACATCCCGTGGCTTGAACTTTTCTCATCACAAAACTTCATATCACTTCACTCATTATTTTTCTTCCCTCACTGCGTACCACAACATTCTCCTTTTCAGCCATCCTTATTTCAACTGAACCTCTTGTTAAATTTGGCAATAGCGTTACACATTCAAGACTCTCTCGGTTATCGCCCCGCTGAACCCTTATTGGCTCAACGCGTGGGCGTGTCGAGGGTGTGACTTTTAGTTCGCATTTTTGACACAGCTCAGGACAACTTGGCAGCACTTATTAGCTCTTTAAAAACATTGTTGTCCTGAGTCAGTGTTCGATTTGTGGAGGAAATGGTTGGAATTTCTGTCTTTCTGTTACATATATATTCCAAAATTCGGGTACTAGCTGAAGGAGTTGCTTTAGAAACCTGTTGGGCTCGGCTTTTCATCCACGCGCGCAGCTTTGCGTGCGATTTTTATGAGTAACAGATAGAAATACAGGCGTTTCAATTGGCTACTCATGCAAATAGCCAATCATGTGAGTAACGCGTACATAAAAAAAAACGACCTTAGGCCTAAGGTTAATCTCTTCGAAACCCACGTTCTCTCTCCAGTAATTCATCCAATAATTCCGTCCTGTACCATTCG
This sequence comes from Lepisma saccharinum, assembly GCA_022664845.1. Taxonomy (NCBI): domain Eukaryota; kingdom Metazoa; phylum Arthropoda; class Insecta; order Zygentoma; family Lepismatidae; genus Lepisma; species Lepisma saccharinum. The sequence continues at coordinate 13,718 of JAGDQP010021839.1, read as the reverse complement.
TACTACTGTCCCTTGTAACATTTTTACAGCGAGACGCTTTATCAATGTTTATAAAAGTGTAAAAATCAAAGATGTGCTATATTTGGTGAATCGGGAGGATGGTCAGTGATTCGAACCCGCACTCGTGGTGAAAATGCCATGGTAACGTCGAATCTAGTGGGTCATGTTCACTGTCGGAGTGAATCAGAACCCCTTTTCTCGAAGCTTTTGTCGGAGTTTCTTCCTGATTTTTGACACAAATGAAAAATGTAAGCGGGGAAAGAATCATGGTCACAAGCAATAAAAGTTTCAGTACTTGATAAAATAACTTTTTGCACTACAATATAGTCCTAAATGGAGCTTCTGGTAACTTTCTAAGAGCACTTATGATAATTTTTAACGTCCTGTGAGAGATAGCCGATAATGCTACAATATCAACT
>JAGDQP010021839.1:0-13289 GCA_022664845.1 Lepisma saccharinum | reverse complement strand
TTTTTAACGTCCTGTGAGAGATAGCCGATAATGCTACAATATCAACTTAGAGGACTGGACTTTTCTGCTAGACTCTTCAAATGGTCAGAAGTTATGCGAAATAATTGTGGTCAATTGTTCGACGTTTGAGAACACGTCCTCAGTAGTCCAGACCAAAGGTGTCCATTCCTCCGGAGGTCACCCCTCAACATAATTCCCCCTCACCCTCCAACCTGGAGGGTGATGTGAGGTGGAGGGCCAGATCATAGCTGGATGGGAGGTGGAGGGCTATCTCCATGCTGGAGGGGAGGTGGAAGGCCAGATCAGAGCTGGAGGGGAGGTGGAGTGGTGGTCAGGCCAAAATAGACACCTTTGGTCCAGACCATGTTCTAACGTCATGGATACAGTTGGACACAGTTCCCAATGTACTTAGCATATCTTTATCAGTGTGTTAATGAATGTTTATCACCTTTGAGAACCTCTGCTTGTTATTTATATGGGTTTTATTCCCAAATTAATTAAGTAAAAGTGAAAACTAAACATTTTGGTCATTTACTTAAAATTAATTAGGGGAACTGGATCCTAGTCTTCCATTCCGTGTTCTCAACACCCTAAGGTTAGAGAGATACTGAAAGCAAACAGATCTATTAAAATTATGATAATTAATTGATTTACTACTGTAAGTCAAATTTATGACCAAAAGATTAGAGCGCTTGCTTTCCGTGCGCGTGGTCACGGGTTCATATACCTCCGGGGTCCATTGAACGCAGTGGTTCGGAGCTCACTTGACCCCCCCCAAAAAAAACTTTAGGTCTCGTCCTTAGAAGCTCACAAGCTCATTTAGGATCATTTCGCTCAAATTTGTGCGTCAGCTTAGCAATAGGAAGGTCCTGGATCCCAGCGTCCGTCTATCCTGACTTGAGTATTTTCTCAGTCACATCAAACAAATGCTGGGATGGTAGAAAAGTATTGTGGCATGTCTTTAAATAATATTTTCCAAATTCACGAAGATGTCCCTCCCGTGTAATATCTACTAATGAAGGGGTCGCAGTGGCTCAGGGGTAGAGCGCTCACCTCTGGTGCAACAAGTCGTCGGTTCGATCCATGCTCATCCCATGAGGGCCTCGTCGTGGACTGTGTGCATGGGTTTTCTCGGGGTTATCCGTTTTCCTTCCACTTTCTTCCTCACCAATTCATATCATCATACATCCGCTCCGAGCCAAAGGTGCCTAAAGGCCTAGAAAATAAATGTAAAATCCACTAATGAAATTTAAATTAGGATTACTAGTTCCCAGTATGTTACAAAAATATCACTCTCGGAGGTAAAACTAGGAAAGTAGATTTTTGGATTTGAATTTTTTGTCGACAAAAAATTATATTTTTGCAAATATCACCCTTATTTAGCTACATATCAGGAAATATTTTCATTGAAAGTGTATCATATGATTGTGCATATGCCTGTAAGTCAGCAAATTTATACATTGTTTCAATATATTTAATTTTGAAATAAGAAAAGTAAGTTATAGACATGCGACCTAATTTTCGTCCGTGAGACCTAATTAGATCCTGGCCGACTACTTTCCAACATCCGCTCCCATACCGTATCCTGGCTTGATGTGCCTCAAGGCCAGAAATGGAATTCGAAATTCAAATAACTTTACATTATGTTCGGGAGAATTGATTTAATTTTCGCCATGGCTCAGTCGGTACCGCATCTGACTACGAATCGGGCAGCTCGGGTTCAAATCCCGGCGAGGACACTAGAGACTTATCTCGTAGTGTTTCCATGCCTAGCGCTTTGAGGTGCGCTCAGCCTCCTCTTAAATTGAGTACTAGAGTGTTCTTGGTACTTCTAGGCACCTTGGGAAGGTAAAGGTGGTCGAGCGTGAGACTGACCACCCCACCTTGAACCGTAGGTCGAAAATGTGGAGTGCGACCTCCACATCCCCCATGCGCCGTTCACGATGTGTGCGTATCGCACAGAGGATAGCTTTACAGTAACTTGTTACAGGTACAGATAACGCAAATTAGCTTCAATTACTTTTTGCTTAGTTAGTACGTAGTAAGATTTATTTATTTATTTTTTTAGGAAGTGCAGATTCAAATCATTGAATTTAAAATCTCAGTATTCATATCTCATTATAGGCATTAGGTTAAACAAATGCGGAAATCTAACCTATATCCTAAATTATTCACAATCTTTTTGCAGACATAAGAAACAATGGTGTTTGTAGCAAAAAGGTTTCTATAAATATAATTTATTGTTTTGAATAGAACTGAAGCCATCTGATTTATCAAGTAAGTGAAAGTGACGTTTGAAATAACCTAACCTGTTTCTTTTTCGTATTGTGTAGGTTTGGCAGTAACTTGAGTTCAATAATTACGCATGAGAAGTGTAGTTTTGGTTGTATAAATCTAGGATTCCGCCAGAATTTTCAGTTTCGGGGCGTGTCAAGTCAACATTGGGCGGGTGTAAATGAGTGTTTTTTCACTGTTTATTTCAATTTTTGATAGTGATCAAGAATTCGGGGGGTGACAGCCCCGTCAGGGGGGGGGGTTCTGGCAGAATCACTGGTGTAATGATAGTGCTAGGCTTTGTACTATATCAGTAGCTTCCTTACTTTCCTTATGGGACGAAGATCAGAGCCCATCATTGTTGTCATATTGCGCAAAGGAAAGAGTTTTAATATTAAACACTGGGTTCAATGTATTGATTATACACGGATTGATATTATTAGTGTTTACATGTGTAAATTCGTTTAAAAAAACCCTCTAATTTTGAGGTGGTCAAGCAGTCGCTAATTTTGATATAATTTCTAAAATCTGTGGGAAAAGAATGCTTGCTTGAATTCAGTCATTTGTTAAGTGTCCGAACTTGCACCGTTATAAACTGAAATATTTTCGAGGTTTCTTAAAAGAATTTTTATACAGGGTGATAGATGAATGCATGTAAAAATAATTAATTGAGGTTGAATTCCTGACCCCTCCCCCCAAAAAAAAATGTTCCCCTTTGAAGGAATATTGAAACTTACGTAGTTTCGGAGGCGGACCTACAGACGTAAAAATTAACATGGCCTCGTCACAAATCACGTCATCTCTCTAAAAATCATGACGAGAGCGGTGTCGGCTTAAGAAATAAAACAGTCGAAGTAGTACCAGTACCCAACACATCTATTTAAGCTGTGTTAGGAACTGACGACTGCTGCTTAGAGGCAATTTCTATGCTTGCCCCTATTAAACCGTGTAAAACACCTGGGCAATAATTTTTTACGATGGAGTCTCTATGCGTCACTTCCTCAACCATAAATATTGCTTCCAGTGTCGGGTACAACTTCGACTCTGATTTGCTAAGGCGTCACTGCTAACATCATTATTTGTCGAGATAATGATGTCATTTGTGACGGTGCCGCCTTAAGTCTGAGAAGGAACTCTTTCCTTGTTTTCGTGTGAGGGTTGCTTTTCTTGTAAACGTGCTTTGCTTGCGATTTTGGGTGAGTAGCTAGTTGAAACACGTCTTTTATTGTGTATTCCTACGTGAAACACGTGTTTCAATTGACTACCCACCCAAATCGCAAGCAGTACATGCTTATAAAAAAAGCAGCCCTCATGAATTCACTTTTTTCACACATTGTACATGTTAGTGCAGTTTGAGACAAACTTGGTGTAACATGACCTCAACCTTCTTCAAGTTAATGAAAATTAGGAAACTTGGTAATTCGGTTCGCAAAGTCGACCATTCTGATGTTTGTCTAATCAATCTTTGGTATATTCGTAGCAAAATACGACTGAATATTAATTTATAAGTACTACTTAACGTAGAGTCTTCACAAATAAGTAATGTCATATGGATTGCTAATTACTTGCATTTAGTTCGGTACTAATTACTGTACTTATATCTAGCTAGATTTAAAAGAGGAAAGATCTCAATGAGATCATTGTTTAGTGATAATGTTATCAACCAATTTGAGCGTAATTATAAAGCTCTGCTATGTAGCGGATATTTTTTATTTGAAGTAGTTGGACTATTTTGAATGTTATGTTGCTGATATAGCAGAAATCGTGTCACTTTTAGTGACCCAATCCGAAACTTGACTCTATAACTAGCACTTGACCTGTATCACAATTTCTTTCAGAATTGCCTTTCCGAGAAAGGGGGGGGGGGGGGTTTTTTTTCCAATTTAAAAAAATTTCCATTTTTTTTTTTTTTTTAGGAACTTCTCGGTGTCGTATTTTTTCGTGATGTGGGTTTTTTAAACACCTCTGTTCCCGGTCACTCCAAAAAAGACTGTTCAAATGCAACATTGTACAATAAGGGAGGAATAAAAAAACTTTGTCTTGCGCTCCGGGTCGAAATCGTCACCGCATCAGACCTGATGCCACGCATAGACCCGGTCCAAAACTTGAACCGTTTCAGCTCTGGCTTACTCTTTTCTATTACTGTGTAAATATTGAAACTTTAATGATGAACGATGGACTGGCCATTGTTTCCCTTTTTCTAATATATTATCAGTTATCATCCTTATCGAACATTATGCTCAACGACAGTCTTCCCAAGATTCTTTTTCGTAGTCCCGCGGAGAAGTGCCGAGAGACGTTATCCCTCGAAACCAATGATGGGTTTAAATGAAGACCTTTTTTTAGTGATAGTGAAATATCTCTTAGACAAGCCATGTACTGTACGGAAATTTCCTTTATGCTTCATGCAACTGACAGTGTATCTCGCATCACAAATTAATGCTGTTTGGACATGACACCATGCCATTATGTCGATTGCAACAAAAAAATTTCCTTTTGAATACTCGCGATAAAGGGGGATCTGGTGAAGTCGTTAGAGATTATCCTCACTTCTCTTATGGCGCCCGAACAGGGACTGAGCCACATATGGCACCCGAAAGGGTTAAGGCACTTTTCATAAATACTCGTTGCTGGCGTGAAACGATGAGTGGCTTACATGCTTACACATATACGTACAGTTGTAAGACATATGTACTTCCAGCATTGAGACACTTATCCCACTGTGTAACGAGCTTGGTAATGCCACTCCCATAAAACTCCTTGGTAGCTGGGTGGGAAATACTGTGACTGCAAATCCCATCTGAAGACAATCTGAAACCTTTCATCTTGAGTACCGGTACATCAAACACGTGGAAATCGCACTGCGAAAGATCAGGGATGTATGGCGGGGACTAGGGTTTTCCACTTGAACTTCTGTAGCGTTTCCATCGTCACATTCGCTTTCTTTGGGGGATGGAAACCCTGTATACTTCCTTTGCAGGCTTTGACGTCGTGTACCTGGTTCGTAATGATGACACCACATTTTATTGATGGTGACTTTGCGATAGAGAAACGCATGACTTACCTCATGATAATGCAACAGAGAGTTAGTGCTGCGCCCACTCTCTGAAGTTCGATATCCTCTCGCAGAACTTTGGGCACTTATTGTGCGCAGATTAGGCAAAACTCCGGATATTTATGAATTACCATTTGCACCGAGCCATTACTAACATGCACATTAAAGGCAACGTCATCAATACTGCACCGGCGATCTTGTTAAATCAATGCACAACATGTGAAGTTGTGACTGGTGTTATGGCGAGGTGACTTCGGTCAGATCTTGGGTTATTTCTGCAGCTGACACGTCCTTCCTGGAAATGTTTACACCATCGCTTCACACTGGCCAACGATATGAAGTGATCGTCTTATATTGCAGTTATATGGCTATACTCGTGTTGTGCCACACTTCAGCAGTCTAAAACCTCGCTACACCACGCTGTTCCTCTTTCGGAACCTTCATTGCGACACGATCCGCTGTTTAACACACAACTAACTCCCAAGTGGCTGTGCCTTGCCAGGCGACCATGCACAGAAAGAAAGCCCAAAGGTCGCTACACCACTCATACCTATCGACGTGTGGCTAGACTGATCTATTTGATTGAAGAGAAGGCCGACTTCTATTTATAAAATCACCCAGGTAGATATTGGAGTTCACAATTTCTGCTTGCAAATTTTCTACTTTTATTTCGTTAGGAATCATAGTTTAATTTTTGTTTGTATCCAGTTTTTTGTCCGCTATACTAGATGTTCTAGTTCTTACCTCTTGTGTAGCAGAAGGAATCAATTTCCAATTCAATAAAATGTTATACTTAAAAGTAACTTTATTTTCTTTTATTACAGAAAGCAAAGCTCAGGAAAAAGGTGCAGAAAAGTGAAGAAAGAGCACCGTCAGTTCCATCATGAAGTTCCGGATTAAACACTTCTAGAGCTCTAACCTTCATAATATTTAATTGCTGTGAAAAAGCGTTCTGTAGGGGCAGGTACCCTGTGGACCAGGACTTAACAAATACAAACCAACTATATTTATAAAAAAGAAAGAAAAAAACTTTATGCATGTAAATAACCGTGTCATGCAAATAAGTTTTGAAATATTGGGTGCTTTCTATAAACGTAAAAGCCACTTCGATGTATTTTTATGGTATACCTTGAAAAAGAAAAATGCATAATGCAAAATATTCCGTATTTTGAACAGCTTTTTATGAAACATTACAACAGCTTTATCCTAGTATTGATTTTATCATATACCATGTACCTCTTAACATGAAATGCACCCAAGTTGTTGTTGTTTTTTATATATATGTATATGCTTATTGCATATTGAGATAAGCTTAAATAAAGTGATGTATCAAATTAGTGAGAGAGAAAAACTATTTACGAACAAATTCTTTGTCATTATATGGATTGAAGTCTTCTGTATTATAACAGGCAACAACTCTTTATCTGTTTCTACCTACAATTATGGTGTGCGGGCTTTTGAACGTAAATTTTTTTGGGGAAATTCTCAAGCTGTAATCGAATTTCGTTTGTGTATATAGTGCACTGTAACTAGACGTCTCAGTTCCTGTAACGCAGACTCAATGGGACAAGCAACGTTTTGTGTATAACTACAAATGTTTTAGTACTGGGTTACAAAATGTTCACAAATATTCAAAACGTTGCTTGTCCCATTGAGTCTGGAAAGCTATTTGTATGTTTGTATAATTACGAGTACTAGAAAACAGAATGTTCAGGATGATGTGGGAAACAACGATACCTGTATTATAGCTTTGTTAAATTTTAAATGATTGAATTAATATTTAGTGTTGAAATACAGTTGGTGTCAGTAAGTTAATTCTTAATTGTAATTGTTTAAGTTTGTCTGATTGCATACCTAATTACCTAATTGTATTAAACGTTTATATTTTAATTTCCGTTATTATATTGCTATAAAATTATAAATAAATTGGCAGCATATAGCGAGAAAAATAATTTAGTGATCAGACAAAAAATATTATATATATATATATATATATATATGAATTAATTCTAATTTTCGAATAATGCTTGCTCTCCACGTTCATTGATTTTAAAATAAAATAAAAAAAGTAAGTGTCATGATTTACAATTGCCTGCTAACCAAATACTTAGTTTGTTTAATATACTTTCATAGTTTTGCTTACGAGTTCATTTCATTCTTAAGTAGGATTGGAATTTGAACTTAACAAAATGGTAACAACTTTTGTGTTCCTTCCAAAACAAAAAACAAAAAAATTGCAATCACAAAACAACAACAGAAAAAATTTGCACAAATAACTTTCTTCTTTTGAAAGGTAAAAATGCTTTTAATCAACAATTTGTTAATAAATGTTTTAGTTCCTCTTGGTCCACAGACTACTTGCCAATTGCGTTTGATTTCTTTTATGTTAACTGATATTGTACAAATATTTATAAACAATTAAATTAAATGTACCTGTATATATTAAAAATATATATACGTTGATGACTGCTTATACAATGATGTACTTGTTAATTAATTGTTATTGTGTGATCGTTCAGTGAAGCAGTTTCGGAAATATCACGGGGATAGCGTGCAGTGAACATGTATGTATATTTGCAGATGATGGTACGATTACATCACATGTATATCTATTTTGTAATATAATAGAATTTTTGTCTTTCAAACCGTGATAATGGAAAATGGTTAATTAACTTATTAAACTTTAATATGTTACAATGACATGTAAGATTTTAATGAATATGTACATTTGCTGCTCAGAAATAAAAGATTTATATGAGCAAGGCAGTGTTTGCACACGATGGTACATGTAGTTACACAACTAGCTGTAAAGGCAATATGTAATTTTTACATATGACTTTTCGGAATCAGTGAATATTACACTAATGCCTTATCTGTATAAATATACTATCCTTGTTCACTAAATGCATTTTTGTGATCAAGTTTTATGATATACCAAACAGGTTATACATGCACATCTTTGAACCGTATGTGACAACGATATATTTGCTTCTAACATAGTGTTGTATGTGTAAGTTGCCTGTTATATACAGAAAGAGGACTGCAGTTCATATAAGGACATGGCGTATGTTCGCACATTTTGTTTTAGAAATGTTTGGTTACCTTGTTCTTTTTTTTTTTGCAATGGTGCTTTACCTATTTTTGTATTAAAAACAAAGAATATATAGATAGTTCTTGTAATATAGTTGTTGTTTTAAATATGAATGAAAAATCAATCGAATACTCATTTAATAAAGAAGATAAGAATTATTGAGGAAATTTTTTCATACAACATCCTTTTTCCTCTGAGAAATATTTCCTTTTCTGTAGGAATGGGGGTATTTATATTGACTTGTGGTGTTACAACATTTGCGGTAGTTCTTGCATTCTGCGGGATTTTAGTAGAAAAATTCCTCATTCTACGCGCCATTTTGTACGTGAAAAAGATCACATTAGCCTTTCGTCCAAATTGTCTATAGGGTACTATTGTGTAATGGGGGACTAAAGTCTTGGCGCCACATCCAGTTGGTTGTCATGGCAACAGCAGAGTCTAGTCTAAACAAACACTAGGTTTAATGGCAGAGAGGTAAAAATGACGACTGGAAACCAATTGAAAGAGGATAATTGCTGTGGAGTCCAATCATATACTTTTACGTATACACGTCCGAGATTTGGTGTACTTTCTAAGGGAAGTACAAGTTAGTATGAACAATAAATATATGAAGTTGAGGTAATGAGCTAATTTATGTTTTTATGAAATACGCCCTTGATTTATGCTATTCCTACTATCAATTGGCAATGTTGTACGTAGGGTACAAGGGTTTCGTTGTAGCACTGGTATGGATCTTCTTGTGTGTGTGTGTCCTTAACTATAACCGAATTAGCAACTTCAGTTGAAGCTGCTTAGCTATAATTACTTACATCTATTTATTTAATTAAGAACTCAGGAATCAAAGATGAATTTGTGTGATATTTGTTTACTTAAATAATTGGTTTCTTCCACTTCCTTTTTCTGGTGGTTGTCCTTTGGAAACCGAAAAAAAGGCGACACGTCTCCTCCATTATCATGATGATAATCTGGCACGAATCACATGACCATAATGAATTGTTGATGGCCCAAGGAACACCACGAACCTACTGCTAAACAAACACCTGTTTAGAATGTAACATGGCGGGTTACCATAGCAACCTGCCGGATGTGATGTAAGATTTTAGTAGCTTATAGACCCTCACCGTGCTAAATCTATATTGCACCCTCATACTTGGGATGTTTCTTGTAGTGGGTTTTCTTCAAAGACGATGATCCTTTCGTCTTCCCCCTGAGTGCAATATCGACCTAGGTAGGTGCAGCCGGCTGCACCAATGAGAGAGAAGTCGTCTTGAGTTGTCGGCTAGGAATAGCGCGTACATCTTTTCGTGACGTACCACAGGGCAGCAAGGAAGCCAGAAAGTATTCTCGCTAATTCAGCACTTCTATTCGGAACGGAGCAGTTCCGAATATTAAAAATATTTCTTACGGCTCTGGTCATTGTTTAATTATTATTATGGTATGTTAATAATGGCCATAAAACAAAATTAACAATAATTTACATTGCCATTTTTTAAAAGAATCGTTGCTTGCTTAAATAAATTTCAGTAAATAATTGAACAGCTTCAGGCAATAACATTCCCTTCTAGATCTTAAAATTCAACAGATACATTCTTTTAAAGACTATAAAGTTCATTTCCTGTATGTTGCATTGTAGTTTTCTTAAGCCTTTTGGAGGTCACGGCCCAACAAAATTATGTTGAACAATTTCTGGCCCTATTTGATAAAACAATCCCCCTTTCCGAATTCAATGGTCCTCCGTTCCGCTCCGTTGTGCTACGTCCCGTTCACTTCCGTTATGCACACTTATCCGAATTAAATAAGTGTTTAAAATTGTAACCACAGATGTCACCCAAGTCTGCAAACAGCTGAAAACCCTCCGCGTGTAATATGAGTGAGTATTGGGCAATGTGAAGTCAAGGTGGTTTGATGCGAAGTGAATAAGACAAAAAGCAACGTGGATGAAGATAGATGTAGGTGTAGAATCCCCATACTTGTAGGTATTCGGCATGTATTAAATAACAGACGAAGATTGATAGCTATTCGAAGGATGATCACAATTCTGCAGGTCATTCTGGAAGTTTTTGCAAGATAAGTGCGTCTCATGAACCATGAGTCACTAAATAATGTTATACCAGGATCTATGAATAACCACATAAATCGTGAGTCTTGACAGCGTTACGCATTTGAAGTTCTAAAAACACTTCAAATAATCATAAGAGTTCTTAATCTTAGTATTCTTAAATAAACTACTCATATGTTACCCTCTCATCTATTAATATCTACATGGAGTCCCATTGGGGAAATCCAACCAACAATATTTTCACATTGCGAAGTTAAAATTATTCAATGGTCATGAAGATATATCACTCAAAGCATGGTACAATATCGATAACCTAATGTGAAATCAACTCTTAAACTATTAAAATACCTACATTCAAATACTTCGACACGGTCGTTCATTTTAAAGCAGTATTTCCGCCAGGATTTTCAGTTTGTGGGGTGGTGTAAAGTCAAAATTAGGAGGGTGTAAATGAAGTATTGTACGGTTTCCATCGATTTTCCACAGCAAAAATTATAAAGTTCGGGGGGGGGTCTATACTTTGAGGTAACCCCCCTCAGGGGGTCTGGCTGAATCGCTGTTTTAAATTTGCAACACGTGATCAATTCTACACATTTGTCCCAACTCCCAAGTGAAGAAGGAATTTTGGCATGCAATATCCCAGTCTTTTTTTTCTTTTTAACATGGCAGCAGCGTGCAATCGAACGGAGGATCTGGTCCTCCGTTGCTCCGTTCATTTCAATGCTACGCCGAAGGGGGAATTCGGATAACCATCGACGGAGCATAAAGTGCCAATTCGGAAAGGGGGAATGTTTTTTTTATAGGAGATAGTTGCGGAATAATTCCCAAGTATGTTATGCCTATCAACAGGTAGTGTTGCCAGAAGGATACAAAATTATCGGAAATCATTTTCTTGGTAGTTTTCAATTGTTTTAACCATTTGTTTCATACACATCTAAATCTTTTGTTTATAGCCTTTGAAGCGAGTCGTGAACCATTGCGATAAGAATTAAGGGCTCTACCGGTTAAAATCATTACGGTCTGCTCCACAAGACACACACCATTCAGAACTTCGAAATCTCGAAATTTGATCGTTCCATTTCATTGACTCCGCTTAAAGCAGAAGGCTCATGTTGACCCTTCTGTCGGGTCATCACGGCCTAGCGCTTGAGAAGCACTGCTTTAAGAGATTTTGAGTCCCGCCAACGTCGAGCACTTTTCAATATCAGGAAAGGGGAAGGTAATGTCCAAGGACATTCTTTTCAGATATTCCGGAATTTGTCCTGTTAAAATTAGGGGAAACTGTCAGTATGGGTGCAATAGGGATTGAGCCTGTGTGTGCCTCCTCAGTGATGATCGAAAGTCCCGATGATAAATATTATCTGAAGAGGGATTAACGTTATGAGGGGTAAAATGAAGGGTGTAACTTCTTACAATTAACATTGACATTGAAATAACTAAATCAGGAATCTAGGAACTGCTTGCTGTAGCGCAGGCGCATAACTGGGGTTCAAACTTTGATGTGATGTTTATATATAGATATTAGGGTGGCCGTTAATTATATGGAGAAAAATCTTCTTTTGAATTTCTCTGCTCCCAACCCCTAAAATGGTTCCATGTCGGACCAAAGTTATCCATAAAAAAAAACTTAGTTCAATTGAGGAATATTAAACCGGCCCGCCCGCAACCCAAAAGTTTGAATGCATTTTACACACTACAATATAATACAAAGGTTTGAAATTTGAAATGTGATAGTGTTGAAACTTCGCATAGAGTATTTCAACATGGATTGCAACAATTTTGGAAGTCGCGAAATCAAAAATATTTACTAAAACGAAAACTTATTAATTACGACCACCCATATTCTTTTAACTCTTTCATTATTTGAGATAAGTTAAAAACAGACAGATGTGTAGTGTGTTGTTTATGGTGAAAAGCTACCCCAAAACGATGTCACACGATCCCCCTTGCTATTCAAAAAATATCTGAATCCAAAATGGCCGCCATGATCGTACTGCGCAGTTTTCGGTGCGGTCCTTACTCGATTACTCCTGTCCAAGATACGGTCTCATTATCTACAGCCGTTTCCAAATCACAAAGGTATATTACAGACCTCTGCAACTTTGTAGAGTGTAAATTCATTCAAAACTTCAGGTTGCGGGCGGGCCGGTTTAATATTCCTCAATTCGACTAAGTTTTCTCATGGGGCGTTTTGGTGTTACATGGAAGCATTTAAGGGGTTGGGAATTAAAAAATTCGGAAGTCGATAATTATTGGCCACCCTAATAGATATGTTTATATCGGTGCTAACTGGAAGTGACGTGTGTAGACAGGAAATTGAATTTTTTCAAATGAAACAAGGTAGTTTTAAAAGTCGGTTCCGATTCTGCCAAAAAAAAAATTAAGCTTTTGTCTGAAACGTTTTAAAATAAACTTCTTCATCGACCTTCAAATGATCTTGAACGTGTCGGAAAGATGAACTGTAAATGCTAAGAGACCATCCGTTGTAAAATAAAAGGAATAGTTTTTATTAAAAATAATAATTCAAATTAAATCCGGTACTCTGTATCGAATGGCTTTCAACACTAACCGGAAGTGACATCCAGACCGAAAGTTCAACTTTTTTTTTTTTTACAAGGGGGCGTTAACTTCTATATCAGATTTTTATTCTACGTTAAGGAACTTTTGTCAAATATCTTTGCAGCAAATGCCTCCATTGACTGAAATATTGCTGCAAGTATCGTATGAGCATTTACAGTTCATATTTCGTCACATTTGCAGGATTATTTCAGTCAATGGAGGCATTTGCTGCAAAGATATTTGACAAAAGT
>JAGDQP010021838.1:0-31232 GCA_022664845.1 Lepisma saccharinum | reverse complement strand
AGATAGATAGATAGTAAGAAAGAAGGAGACACCTCTTTTCATTGACTCTGTAAAGGAATTGCTTCTATACCATGAAACAGTAAATTGATAAATATACGTTACTTAATAGTACAATAATAACATTCTTCTTTTAGTTTCGATGTTTTCACATAGGTTATTTGGGGGTATAAATTGGCGTATTTGTGATTACATAGATAGAAATGAATATGGTTTAGGAAATATCACGGGAAAATCCCAAAAAGATTCTTATGGAATCATTGAAGTGAAAAACATATAACAAACTTTCACTAAATATATGAAAATATAATAGTATTAAGTAAAGAGAAAGATAAAATGAATTGTATGGGCGGTAACAGCACTATATAGTATTAAGTATAATATCTTAAATCAAAGGGGGAAATGACCCCTAGCCCCTCCCTGCCGACGCCCTTGCTCAGGACTCCAGCTGCATATTTGGGAGAGCCTAACATATCTTGCCAATTGGCCTCTCTTAATCTGCGCCTTTCAGACTGTGAGTACGCTTCGTGATCCCATAATAAAACAGGGCTTTTTACCTCCCTCCTGTCTTTGTGCAGAGAGTGATCATTTCATTATTCATTTTGTTTCTCATTTTGACACCTCTACATCTCACAGGCGGCCAAAGGACAGCCAAACAATATGTCCGACGGAAAGCAACCTGGACACCCACAGACGATTCCAACATTCGCTTCTCACAGTTGAAGGCCGATCACGGGAAGACAATAAAACAATATATCGCTCTCGGTCTCGTACTCCAGGTCGCACAACCAATTAAAAACAACGAGCTTCAGCATCATCGTGAAAATAGTACTTAGAAGGAGACAACGACAGCACTAGTGGATCAGACATTATCATAGCAGATCGATCATCACCAACTTGAACTTCGGAATCACTATTTTCATTTGTGCTCACCAATTATGGCCCAAAGTTCCAAGACATCAAACCAATACTCTAACAAATCAGTAAATAGATCGCTCAAAAAATTCACACCCAAATCATTCCCATCAGAAATGCCATGATCAGAAAATCATCAGATCTTTAACTAGCTACATATAGCTTAGAGTTATTCGGGAAGACAGCCACCATGAACATATTCAACAACCAACTCCAGAAACAAGTACCACCACCTCGAAAACTACTTTTACTTTCAGAGGTGATATGAGGTGTAGATCCATCGTGGGCAGACGAAGAGATACCTGAGAAACTGGAGAAAGAAGAATACGTATTCACCAGTCAACCGCATTAAATGTAACGCTGGACCAACATTTCTTCTTCGAGTGTTAAATTCATTTCAATAAACAATCAATGATTTGCTTATTCTTGGGCATACAAGGTATATCTGCAGAACGAGACATCGCCTTGAACATTCGCAAACACTACCACCCATACCAATTATGTGCGAAAATTGCCAAATTTACAATTTCTTCCTACCATTAAGTGCTCCAATCAAACTAAATGTTGATTTTGTACTCTCCCACACCCTCCTTGACAATGCACCAACATGCAACGTCCTCCGAAATGCTTACCATGTAACCAAACTCAGTTCTAATGGGTCTAGTGGTTACAGTGATTTAACCGCAATATAAGTTTTACATAACACTAAAAATAAGAAGACCCTTACCATTGTCTTAGAGCCACAGCTCGAAGAAAATGGAATCGTAGTGCACTATGCTGAATCTGGCGCTGACCGCCTCATAGTTATATCTGCTGCAAAACTAGTTTAGATAGTAAAAATAAAGTTGTTGTAGTTGGACATGATTGGAGTTGGATTTGTTAGTTTTCTTTTGTACTCACACAGAAGTATAGCAGCTTTTACATGCTGATTCCAGAGTCTAAATCGCAGTCCAAGAAAGCGTTCCGTTCGAAAAAAAATACAAGAAGTTATCGGAGAAATACAAAAGCACATACTTCCTCTTCACGCTATGTCTGGATGTGACACTATATCAGCGCCGTCCAAAAAGGTTTAAGGTACTACTGGCGTGACCGAATCTTCGTCAATCGGTCATCATTCTTAATTGTAAAAGTTCTTATGCAGAAGAGATTGTAGCTGCAGGAGAAGTCTTTGTTGTCGCATTGTGCGGAGGGAAAGAAGGTGAAGATTTGAACGAGAAGAGTTACATAAATTACCTTATAATAATCGCTAAACTTTCAATTTGTGCCAGCTTTGACTTGTCCATTCTGTCACCCACGTCGGCTGCAGCAAGACAACACAGCTTGCTTGTGGTTTGGAGATGCTTCATCAGAAGTGGAATAGGGTTGGAAAAACCAAATGGCAACTTAGTTCCAATTGGCACCTCATTACCTCTCCAATACTGAATCTGATTAACCTCGCCCGGGAAGCGGGAGGCCTTCTGGTTGTTGGAAATATGAACTTCAATGCTCATAAGTGCGAAATCTGCTCCGGTCATGGGTGCACTAATCAACCTGATCCTATCGACCTGGTGGATTAAGATGAAGAAATATACGACGTAGAAGATGGCACCAGATGAAACATGGCCTATCAGCGGTCCTTGCAAAAGAATTGGGTCCCGATTTGGGGTCCAAGGGAGAGATGCAGACTTCAAGTGACTTCGCACTAAGCGAACATTTGCAGGAGCAATCCTCATTTAATGACAACTAAAGTTATTCTTCAAACTTTAAATATAAAAAATCGTTGATTTTGCTATCTTTGAAACAATCAGAAAGTTTTGAAAAACTTTCATTAGAAGTTTTTTTATTTATTAAATATCCAAATATAGCTTAAGCCATTTTACATTAACAAAATAATGTGCAATAAACTAGATATTAGAAGCAATACAAAGCTAAATAATACTTAAACTATACGTTCAGTCGTTCAGTAACTATTCTCAAATATGCATTATAACTGGAAATGATGGCCAGTTCACTAGCCAGTTCATTTGAATTGGAAGTTTAATCTATAAAAAGGATCTCTTTATTAGTGATATCTTTGGGCGTGGAAGAGCAACATAGTATTTGCATCTTGTACTCCACCTAGGTACTCTGAAATGTAAGTTTGATAATAGCTGGTTACATCTGATTTGTCCATTCACTTATAGAGTAACTCGGCCACTATACGACGATATTCTGGAGATTCAATATTCAATGTTTCAAGTAGTGATTTTCTGTCCGAGTTGCGAGCAGTGGTTACTCTAAATCAAATAATTGCTAGGAAAAAACTGTCTGCGACTTAGAAAGCACTTTAAGGTTAGATATAGCACATGCAAGTGCACAGCACTCCAGTGGAGGGGGAGCATAAGTTTTGTAATATAGAGATAAAGCCTGAACATTTCTGATCTCGACGTATCTGTCAAGTAACCCAAGGAGACGAATAGCCTTTTTGGTTGTGGCAACAACAAGTTCTTCGATGCTTAGTTTTGAATCTATGATAACTCCTAGATCATTATGTCTACTAGTTTGCTTAGTAATAATGACTTCAATAACATAGGTATTGTAAGGACATTTTTTCTTAGCAAGATCGAGTGAGATATACATTTTACTAGATTTATTTTTAATTCCCACTGTTCACACCAATAAATAAATGCGTTAATATCAAGTTATAGCCCAGTCACATCATTTATGTTGTTAATTTCACGAAACACTTTACAGTCATCCGCGAATAGAAGTAACTTGAGTTAAATTCTTAGAACAATTCAGCAAGATCGTCCCCATATAAAACAAAAACGAACGGTCCTAAAACGAACCCCTGTGGAACACCAGGTAGGACAGGCAACCAATCATAATCAATACAATCCAATACCACTCTCTGACATCAGTTCGATAAATAACTTCGTTTATTAAGTTCTAGAAGAGAGTATCAGTGCTAATGTTTAATAAAGTTCATAATTTATGCAGCAACATTTCATGATTTATTGAATCAAAAGCTTTTTAAGATCGAAGAAAATTACATTCAGTTGAGAATTATGAGCAAAAGCTTCAACCGCATGAGTCTGTAAGACAGCCAGATTATAGAAGGTGTTGTGCCAGGAAGGAATCCGTGTTGAGACCGATGAATGTATGGAATAGTCGCTGTTAGGAGACGATGTTTTGTGATCCTTTAACGAAGAATTGATAGCGTTGAGAGAAGGTAAATAGTTCGATAATTTGACACAGAATTCCTACCTTCCGACTTGTATATGGGCATTACATTAACTTTCGTCCATAGATCCGGACAAACCCCTTCAGTAAAACATATACTAAATATGATAGACAAACGGAAAGCCAGAGACTTCAACACTACGCATGGTATATTGTCAATTCCAGTAGCACGTTGTGAGGGTAAAGTAGTTAGTAATCTTCATACTCATCGATCGAGATGGAAGACAACACTGAAGAAGACAGATTTGATTGGCGGATCTACAAGCTGATTCGATGGCAGTGAAAAACTACCATAAAATAACTCATTAGAAGTTCTTGCTCTATTATCCCATGGAAATCCCGTCTCTAACAAGTTTCCAGAAACGTCTGGGACATGTCCTAATGTCTGTAAAAATGTTATTTGTGTAGTTAATGTATTTATCTTTTGCCATTTGTTCACCATATTGTCCCAATTTCGCAAAATCGTCATAGGGAGAATTGTTAGAATACCGTTTCCACAGATCTTAAGCACGTTTCTTATTTTTTAAAGCAAACTTTAATTCTTTGTCAAACCACTGTGGAAACTTTCCGGACCATTTGTTTTTGTGACGGACCAAATCTTTTATGATACCTTTATCAGTAGATATTTGCACATATTTGTTAATATTATACGCAAAAATAGATTCCCAAGGAAGACTCACAGGCACTAAATATCGTCAGTTGTAAGAACTAACTGTTGACCTACTAATTAACTTTGTAATTGTTAAGCATTAAGATATGTTACTTGCCTGCTTCTAGAGGAAGGTCACCTGTCACTTTGTTTCCTTTATATTTTACGTGTTAACTCAGCGTAAAAATAATATTGTAACCGTAAATCAAATCTCCATCTCTCTCAATTTGTGTCGTACACTTCAGTTCAGGGAAAGTGGATACCATTGATTAATTCTTACTTTATATCCATTCGCTTTCCTTTGAATCAGCACTTTTAACATAATTATTTTATACAATTATATTTAACTCCCCTTCTCCTGTCTATATAAATTTAAAGCGTTTAAAATTTAATTTCGGAAACGTTTTATGAATCATATTTTACATAAATTTTAATTTTAAATTTGAGCATTTCTTACATAATTGATTAAATTTTAATTATTTTTTTCAGTCACTTATTACTAATTTATTACTTAAGTATTGTTAAATCATTTTTTCTTAGTTTAGTCTTATATTTAAATTAATCATTTAATGATACTATTTGGATAGTTGTCCTAGACAGACCTAGAAGCAACCACCACATACTATTGGGTTATTTTTTTAACCTTCTGGCCACTCTATGTAAATAATGAATATACAGTATATAGTAATAGTGCATTAATTCAAAATTGAAGAGTACTAATTTAGGATAATATGATTTAATGTAAAGCCATAGTCAATAGTAGATGGTTTTATTGTTACTTGCATTCCGAGTGCAATCTTGATACAGTTATTGAATGACACGAACGACTCCATTCTTACGATTTTTTAATTTATTTTTAATTTTTATTATTTTATTTTTTTGTCGAGGAAGAGATATTACCGTATTTACTTATTGAGAATGGAACTGCCTACCCGTGAAAACGATGATTATTACGTCGTTGGAACTGAAAAGACTATGTGGCAAACTATGAATTTTTCGGCAAAGCGAAAACATTGATTCTGGATTACAATGTTAGAACTGAAAATTTCCTATATCTCAAATTTCCACATGAAATTTGTCAACAGTACACACAATACAAAGAACTATTAGCTGGTTGGTAACAATACATGAAAAGTTAAAATTTGTCACATACTTTTAGTTTTAAATAACTTGTAGTTATAACAATCCATCGTGTCTTTCCTCATTGGCAAGATTTCAGTTAAGCCAACCATAGTCTTTTAGGTTAGGGTAACCAACTCACAGTTAGGTTTTTCATAAAGACATATTAATTTGTTACTTTTCTTGTTATGAATTTTCTTTCATGTGTTTTCTTCCTTTATTCCGTTTATGCATAGCGTTTTTTTTATTTTAATTCCTGTTTGCCGTTAATACAGTAATTTTGAGTTTCGAATACAACTTATATATAGGGAAACTATATACAGCTGAATAAAAAAGTATTTGGACAAGTTCGACAAACGAGGAAATCAGACTATCACATGTAAAACATGGACCATTTCGAAATCTCTTGCCCTCTTTTGATAATTTGAATTCCTTAGAATACTTAAGAAATAACTACCACTTGATACACCTGGAAGCTAACAGGCAACGAAAGAGTGACGACTACGTACATTCATCGCAAAAAAGCAGTATTTGGACAACCCAATACGTCTCTCGAAATAAATGTTCTAGGTATCCTTTTGTGTACAAGAGCAGTCTACTAAGTGTATCGAAGCAATCCACACAGTGTCAGGCAAGCCAAGCTTGTTGGAAAGTCATGCTTTAGCTTTGGATACATCATAAAGCAAATAAACTGAGCAATAATTGCGGAATAGAACCAGTTCTGGCCAACCAAGAAAACTAACTGCCCAGAATGAAATTTAGTCTTCATTCTGTGAACAATACTCAAAGAATTAGTGATAAAGATTTGGCTACTTCACTCGCCTAGAATATGTAAGTTAATATTAGCAATTCTTTGAAACAATTGGGATTTAAAATATGTGTATCCAGGGTATGAATACTGGCCACTCTATTAGTAATTACACAACCTAAAATCTTAACAGACCCTCCAACATTTTTATCATTTAAAACAATGTTCTGCTTTCTGAAAGCTTAATTCTTCTTTCGCCACAAGTCCTGATATCCATCACTGCAATACAAGTTTATCTTAGTGTCATCCTAGAAAAACAATAAACTTTTTCCAAAATTGCAGGCACTCATATTGATATTTCTTGGAAAATTAGAACTTCTTCTTTCTGCTTTCTTCTGATATGTATGTTTTTTTTTCTGGCTACACATCTTCAGAATTCATTTTTTTTTCACACATTTTCACATTCGTAACATTAACTTTCATATCCTAGGCAAGTGAAGTAGTCAAATCTTTATCACTAATTCTTTGAGTTTTGTTCACAGATTGAAGAATGTAGGGTTCATTCCGGCCAGTTAGTTTCCTTAGTTGACTAAAACGAATCCCCAATAATTATTCTGTTTTATGTTTCTTTATGATGTATCAAACGGTAGAGCATTGCTTTCCAACAAGCTTGGCTATGTATCAGTACCTTTTACCTTCCGTACGTAATTCGAAATTAAAGTGAGCCGTTTCAATGTTGTTCAACTCAGTTTGTTCCCCATGCTACTTCTTTATGCCTGACACGGTTTGGATTGCTTCAATACACCACGCAGAGTGATCTTTTACACAAAAGGATTCCTAGAAAATTTATTTCGAGATAAGTATGGTGTTGTCCAAATACATTTTTTGCCATGAATTTACGTAGATATCACTCTTTCGTTGCCTGTTACCCTGTAGGTGTATCGAGTACTAGTTATTTCTATACTATTCTATCTAAGGTATGTAAATTATCATAAACGGGTAAGAGATTTCGAAATGGGCCACGTTTTGCGAACCATGCTTGTCGAGATCGAGAACCGAGAATATATATATATATATATATATATATATATATATATATATTTGTCAAATAAAGCAGAGGCGCTTCGGAAGGGTGAGCGGGCAGAAAGAGAACCACATTTGGGAAAGCTGGATAACTCCTCTGCATAGACTAACATTAGTTTCTGTTATTTCCTAAGTATATTTTCTAGTAACAGCTGAAACTTTGGTCTTACTAGTTAGAACATAATATGCCATAGTGATTTTTTTTAACGTTATACAAACATTGTTAAATTCTGTAATAGCTGGGCCTGAGGAAGCCTTCATAATGACTATATGTATGCTATTATATATGTGTGTGTGTTTTTATGAATATACAATATTTGGCAAAATCTGAATTGGATTTGTATCATATGTGCCTTCTTAGACCCTCACCTGGAAACAAAAAAAAATATCTGAATGGGCCCCCCCAAAGCTACAGAGAAATCGGCGCCCTTGATTTCAGGGACTATAGTAATTAGATAGTGTACATTTTTTCATTCTTCATTTTTATTTACAATCAATTTCCATTACTTTAATTACTATTTAGCCTATGATTTCTAACTTTCGAACATATATCGAGTGATGACTATTGCATTTTTGTTACCCACTATTTATTGGACTTTTGTTCTTCAAACTATTATGAATAGACAAATATATCAGCGAACTTTCTATGTTTAATATATTAAATATTTTACGCATATACTTCATGTTTACTGTTCTTTTTGTCTTTTGTAGCATGTCATCTTCAATCAATATGAAGCACATTTCACTGTTTACTTGATTTTCCCTACGGACATCAACTTTAAGAAAAATATTTATTTTCTTTCAACTCAATTTTTATTCATGGCAGCGAAATATATACTAGTTGAATATTCGTCACTTTTAGTATTTGTTTCAGTTTTAGTTAATTTCTATCGCACATTAGTTTAACGGAAACAGATGGCGATTAAGATATATTTGGTAGCTGGTTCAGGCAATGTTAATCAAATTAAAATTCAGGTTTTACAATTGACAATATAATCCTTCTTCCATACCCCAATTATCCAGCAACTCGTTTGTTCTTCGAAATCTATCAGATACCGTCCACCTGCAATGTGACTAACCGAGAATTTTCAGCCAGAAACATGCACATAGGAAATCAATTGATAACGACATCCAACCCATAGAACAATACTCAATCATATTTCAAGAGTTTAATTTCATATAAGCGGAAACACCTGTTTACGCCATCGAT
The DNA here is from genome assembly GCA_022664845.1 of Lepisma saccharinum. Taxonomy (NCBI): domain Eukaryota; kingdom Metazoa; phylum Arthropoda; class Insecta; order Zygentoma; family Lepismatidae; genus Lepisma; species Lepisma saccharinum. The sequence goes on along the minus strand of JAGDQP010021838.1, from coordinate 22,310 downwards.
CTAGTTATGTACGCCCGACTTGCCAAGTACCGAATGCCGGAACTAGTGGAAAGACTGAATTTGAGAATCTCGTCCCTTTCAACTTCCCATAGAAATGTGTTAAAATAGATTTCGTCATTCCTTAGTCATTGACATAATAAATACTCATACAAGTAACCCCTTCTTCTATCTATTATTTCACACTGTTCACTCTGTGATCTCTCATTGAGTTCCACGTTACTAAGTCTTATTTTGAGTGTGATAGTGTATCTTTGTTTTCAACTTTGCTTTATTATGCACAATTTGGACTCATTTTTCTAGATTTGATTTGACTTTATTCGTACTTAACGAAATTGTTCTAACTTTTGAAAATGTAGTTCTCCCCTAATACATAGGATCTTAGCTAATTATGGCCAGTTACAAACTTACGTAACTACGGCGAGTTTATGACGACTAGCAAATAAAGTCCAAAAGGCAAGGCATTTTGGCAATAATAACAGATAGAGAGACTTTCAGTGAAATTACCTCTTCTACAATTTTAGTAAATATAATTGATTTCCTTGGTTCGACTCTGCATATACTACTTGACAACTATATTCAACATATTCTCAGCTTAGGTGAGTTGTTTCGTTTGTGATAATTTGGTTTGGATTCACGAAGGTTTTTTTTTAATTTGCGTTACTAGAGTTAAGACATATTGGTGTGGATATGTTAATTTATATGTAAATATTAAGTGGTAAAGAGGCGAAGTGGAGATCGGGTATATCAGCATCACCCCAAAAGTATTTAAATATTATCCCTTATCCTTAAATAAATTCGTGCATGCTTGTTTGTAAGAAGCGTGCTCTACCAGAGCTATAAGATCCTTTTCTCTATCAAAATTACGGCCAGGATTCCAAACCCGTATTTGCCAGCCTCAAATTCATGACCTAAAGACAACTTTAGCACTATTGTTTCTTAGCATCAGAACAGTTTATTCAATTAAAATTCCTATTCAAGTTTCAAGAGCACAAAAAATAGATATAAGTGAAATGCCAGTTGAATATGCATATCGCCCCACTTAACCATCACTCGATACATTTGATAGTGGATATCGTAAGTGAATAAAATAAGTATTGGGAATGTGTCTCCAATCAATAGCTCTTTGGATAATATTGTTAAAAGAGGTTGATATAAACAATTTCAGTACTCAGTTCGAGTGTTGAACTCCAAATCATGATTTTCAGATCCTTAGAGCAGCCTGGAAAAACGTAACTATTTCGTTTCAACTCTCTGAAAATGATTGTTCTATATACACCGGTGATGCCCTTTCAGGATTTATCGTTATTTCCTTCAGTATTACTAGACAAATTCCAGACTGGAACTTATAAAGCAAGCAGTGAATACCATCTTGTATAATTTTCATCAGATGTTGTGTTCGCCGGGTCTGGTAGGTTTAGGTGAATGCGAATGTTGTTGTAAAGTGCAATATATTATATGACAAACAGAGATGTGATTGCCAAAAATGTTCCACCATTCTGGTGAATAGAAGTTGTTCTGCAGTTTAAGATGATTAAGTTAAACGGAATGAAACTATTATCCATATAATACATTTAAAATTCCCAATAAATACTTATATAGAACGACACATGCTTGAGTTTGAACACATTTTACCAACAGTTTCTCATTTACTGACTCGTTTGATATAATTCATTTTAAATATCACAAAAATAGTATTTCTAAAGGAAAACACTCTGATCAGTGCTATGTACTAACTATGTAGAGCTATAAAGGGTATGAAAGATTGCACAAAAGTGTCGACACTTTCTGCCAGAGATTTGATATTTCTGTTTTTCACCGTGTAAATATATTTTTTTTCTGAACACAGCACAATAAGAATTTAAAATTGCTGGTCAATTATGAGCGTTTGAAATTGTTCATAAATACAATTTAAAAGGATTCTATGGGCTAATGCAGGAAAACTGAATTAAGAACATTGAAGTGATGCTTCTTGGCATTGCAAATGTGGCCAACTCTTGATAGTTTATCACCTTGGACCCAAGTCCGTTGATTTGCTTCTCATATCTGTGCAGATCAGCTCTAAAAAACAAACTTTTATTTCAAACTCATGTAAAATTCTTCGTATTTTTTTTTACTATTCCATGTCCCAAATGTTGCCATGAACATATCCAACACGATCAAAGTATTTACACCTACATTATTACTAGCTCTGCAATGTGAAACAATACCCCACAGAGGCACCGAATTATCCATACCACTCTTCATATGCATAAACACGATAGCAGCACTGGTTTCTACGCGTTAACACCCAGCTTAAAGTACGGTATTGACTCAGGACTTCTTCCTTCGAACAATTAAACTAACACACACACACACTCAAGACAAACACTGAATTGGAAAGCAATATATTCCTTGATTGATATATGACATGAATTTTTCCATTTTCAAAATGTATTGTCCAGCGGTCTTTTCTACATGTTTCTCGAATGGCTTACAGCACATTATAGAGACATATGTAGGTTAAGGACATTCCCCTCCTCCTTCCTGTTTGTTCTCTTCTGTATCTCAGTCAAAAGAATTGAAGTATGATCTTCTTTCTCGAATTATTTTCACCTTTGAACAAGATATACCAATATATATAATTAATTATTTTTCTTCCTTATATCGGCGAAGTCACATTCTATTCAGCTAGTTGGCTATTTTACTATCGATACTGTCCATTTAAATATGACGTGTATTCATCACATAGACGCGATGTTTACCTTTGCATTTGTCGTGATGTGTGTAACATTTCGTACTTATTACAATTTTCAGTGTCTCTTCTGTTTTTTTTTTGTTTAAATATTTCAATATCATTTATTTTAAATTACACTTTATGTCCCTCTTTGCTATCTCATATGTTGTCCTTTGGAACTACGAAAATACATTTCGCTTGTTTTTTGATATATTAAACCTAGGTGCAATATGATCTGAACTGATGTTTTGTAGTAGAGTACCTTTCTAGTAACTCGTTTTCGGTGTGGTACTTTCAACGGTAAACTTGGATCTCTGTGTCTTTATGAGCAGTCATTACTGAGCGTATGTGATTCTAGTCTGCCAGGACAAATATTCACACAATACACGCTGAATATGTAATTTGTATAGTATATTTAGGTCGTTGAAAGTGAACCGTAACAAATTGTTCAACAAACTAGTTGTGATGTGCATTGTCTAGTTTTTATTTAATATCCGCTTCCTCCTAACATTGTAATTTAAAAAAAAATAATTGTTGTTAAAGGAGAGTGAGTAGTGTTCTAACACAACATGCGCAAATTGTATTACTGTCTAAGATTCGGTGACAGGCCTATAAGTATGTAAGGAGTATTGTTACATCGTGTGCCCTCAACGTAGGTTAACATAATTTATCTTTATATTGAATCCAACATAACTTTTGTCCAAACTCTCAACAGTACTTTCCTTATTCTAGCATTCAAATTCAGCCTTTCCAATGTTACATCACGTTTCTTGAACGACATAATTTGCTTCACTAAGAACAGTATGTAAGATAAAGTGAATATCTCGCACTGGTGGCTATGAGTCATTATCATATTTGTTGTGTGATGCACTGCTCAAGAACATATCGTACTTCGAACTCATACATGGAAATCTGGCACGAAATCATAACTGGCCTTGAAATACTAAGTATATTTAATTAATTTAAGTTTTGGAAAGAGAGAGTCAAGCCAGCTGTTATTGTGTGAAAATGCCAACTAGGGTGTCGAAAAAACGTTAGTTTCTCTGATTTATAACTAATCTTACAGAATTAATCAGCTTGGGTTCAGAACATAGTTCCTTAAATAAGAGATATTTCGTTTCTAAAAAATCTTGCTGGCCAAACCATGCCACTACGTTTTCAATTGTTTGCTAAAACTTTCAGAACTTATTTATTTATATTTCTTTTCTGCAATGCATTACGATAAATTCGTCGTAAATGTCTAACATGTGTTCACTTCTACAATCTAATATATGTTTCCACAAGGAACTATGGAAAACCAATGCTCTAGGCAATATATCCATTAAAGGTTGCTTCTATTTATTACTAGATTATTCTTGCAGGACTATTGCAATGATTTCTAATGATTATAACCCTTAATTTATTGGATTCAATATACCTAGCTAATTTGTTTCAACTTTAAATATAACATTTGTTCTTTGCCCTTGTCGGTAAATGTAGATACAGAAAAGAACCAATACTAATTACCATTGACAATTATAAGATATTACGTGGAACCAAATCAAGTGAATTTTGGTAGCGTTTCGGACGGTCGGCAATTGTGATACCTTTTCTGCCAATCCCATACAAATGTCATCATACATGTCGTCGCAGGGTTCCACTCGAATATGTTTCAATTGTCTCTCGGCGTGCTGTATGCATGGCAATTATTTACAGGGCTGAGAAGAGGTAGAATTCCCTGAAACATTGTATCTCTTACCTGGCACCTCACCTGCCTGGTTTCCTGTAGGAAAGAAAATGCTTTTTCACAAAAAAAGTCTTTTTACGTGCATATTGCATCTAACAATGCTCGACCAACAAGTTTTGTTTTACGGACATTGATCAGGTACAGCTGTCTGCATCAGTGATGTCGAATGACTAACATCTATACACATAATTCGCAATGTTGGCGTGGTCAATCGAGTGTGTCAGAAGTTAGACACTGGAGTATACCGTTAAAGTCAATCCAACACTTTCAGTCCAAATAATATGAACTTCAATTCTGAGTGTTTCACGCCTTTTTTCACTCAGTGAGCAGTTTTTAATTTTTTATTAATGCTTGAGCTTTTAGCAGAAAAGGCAATTCAAAGCAACAGTTAGAATATCCCATTAGAAAAATGTTGTAGGCAAATTGAAATTTATTACATCGCTATAAAACCAAAAGCACTTATGAAATTGTGGGCGAAAGTAGGGCTAAGTGAGATTTAAAGGACCTTAGCTACCCGTATTATCCTTGAAGCTTCATAATATTCCTTTACGTGCGAGATGACTCAGTGAAATTTTGTTCACTACTCCAATAGTTGCGAGTACGCTTGGTTATTAATTTCTTCTTACTTCTATCGTTGACAAATAACACCCTGGTGATATGAAGCTTGCACAGACCCTACTAAATCTCCGTCTTAAGCTACTCACAAATTTATCGCCACAGTCACAAGCGTTTGTCATTGGGTTCTATTCTTGGCAAGATCAAGTCAGTATTCATCCTTAAGACCTGTTCACGAATTAATGAAGATTAGAAATGTAATGATAAGTAAGCTTTTCTACTTGTTCTCAAGTTTATAATCCTAAGGTCTTTAATAGCATTCTAATAATTTGGTCTTCATCGCCATTCCTATTAAGGAGCAAATAGATCCATAGATGTTCTTGACACTTTTCGCAAATAATCTTGGGTATGCTAAATGTTGAAATTTATCCAACGAAATTGACAGTGGGCAGCTGCCAAATTTTCTATGTTAATTTCAACATTTTTCATACGTTAGGTTGTTTGTGAAATAGATAATCATTTTTGCCCAATACACGATAGTAGAAATATTACTCAACTAAAAATTTCCGCATGTGAATTTTGTGCCTGCGCCTCGTAACTAGCGAAAAGCCCCTGGGAAAATGTCTGTGCGAGCGGATCATTATATCCCCACAAAGAATTGATGTTGCCATGGTGATGTAATGGATAGCATACGTAGTCAGGAACTATGAAACTTGAGTTCTAGTCCCGGCCACGGTGTCTGTCAATTGTTCCATGTTAATTTCAAATAAATTCATAATCATCAATAAATCAACACATATTATTTCAAGAAAGAAACTAATATAGTTAACAACAGATCCTATTTGCGGGTAGTAACGCAACCCTCCATCTAACGTAAGATGTTATGTTTAAATTCATCATAGTCTTGTTATTATCCATTTTTAACAACGTGTGCCTGCCAGCATTTCATCGTGTTAGCATTGTGTCTGATATGCTGTTTAGTACACCTAATAAGTGACACTATAATCATATTTGACACTGTTCATGTGTGACTTAAACTAATCGCAATTTATATATGTTAACTTCCCCTTAACACATTACTGTTTCACCATTGTAAACCAACGAACTTTAGAGTTCGTGTTTGTTGCAGATATACATTCATTCGCCGTTTGATGCTCCGAATCCATTTTCCGTTCTGAAAGCTGACACCTTTGAATATGAAATGTTCATGATATCAAGCACACCGCAAGTCAGAACATTGTTCGCTTGGCAGCGAAAATGTCTTTTTGGAAATGAAAATGAGTTTATCTTCACGACGTTGTATGGTTATAGTTCCTGCGTTTTGGAAGGAAGAATGAAACTTGCACAACAGTTGTGTAACTGCACACCCCATGTGTACATGGACATAGGTATGGCTTCATCTTTAATAGTAGTAGTAATAATGATAATTAGGAAAATAACAACTTCTTATCTGTGTACTCTTCATATTTACACCATTTTTGGCAAGTGAGTATTACAAGTTATACATTCAAGTAGTAAAGTAGCTCCGTCTCTATGCATTACGCAGTAAATTCATCTTTGAAATTTGTGAACCTTGACTTTATAAAGTCTTTCATTAGGTCTATTTGATATTTGTATTCATTTAAAACCATCCATTGGTTGTGTAAACACGCCTACAAAGTAAAAGCGGAAACAGGTTTGCATAGCACAATTTCCCAATATTGTTGTAGGTTTCGCATTTTATTGCTTCCTATTTTACAAAGTATTCCATTTGAAACAAGCTAAGTAATGGTTGTATTGTAGTCAAAACCAAAGCGCCTGTATATAAATTCAAATTAACTTAAAACGTATCTCAAAGAAAGTCTTAAAACGGTAAGAACAAATTGGAGCTTAAGGAAATACCGGGGCCATTCATTCTCAGAGTCAAATTAATAAATTTTCCCTCCGGTGTACATGGTCATTCCAACAGTTTATGGCTTATTTTTATCGCATTTGTGGCTACTAACATCTCGTAGGGGCACAGTTTGGGAATACTATGCAATTAAAAAGGACCTGCCAGTTTGAGTAAAACTAATAATTTTCCCCAACGTTCCAGGTTAAGGCCAGTCCAATGGTGTATCATCCATGGGGGGCAAACATATCATGTGAAAATAAATATGAAAGTGGAGAAAACTAAGTAAATCAAAGGGACCTGTCAGTTTTAGTGTCAAAGTCATACGTTTTCCCACCGTTTGAAGTCGTGAGGAATCCAACGTTGTAAGGCTCAACTCTGTCGGAGTTGTAGCTGGTGAGATCTAGGGAGGACAGTCAGACAGACAGGAAAAAAACTATATCTTTCCTCATTCATGGTCGTTCCTACGGATGAGCTTATAAACGTTAGTAAGATCTGCAAGATGTTTAGAAGTTACGTCACATGGTTCTTCCGTCGTCCTATCTAAGAATATAACTTACACTTGGTATCCTTGTATCACTTTAGTATGTTCCAGTGGGAGTTAATACTAGAAATGTACAAAACATTGCTCTTTGTCAATGCTGTTTCTCGTCGCGTCTCGGTGGTCACAATATTTATTGTGTTCTGACGGAGAACGCAATGGGTCTTAAGAAGAATCAAATTACATTTATAGAGAAGACATATTTCGTTCTCGCTCATTCTGTGTATCTATTTTCCCGGAGGTGATGTCGTGAAGTATCTCCGGTCATGCGAAAGTGTTTGCAGGATTGAACAACCGTTTCGAGGGTAGACTGTAACAACGTATGCTCGTGTAAAAGACCCTGTATAAAACCATAACTATTATTATTTATATCCACGTATATGAATTACAAATATTAAAAATGTGCATATATATATATATATATAAATCACAGCCATATTCAATCCACTAGTGGATGAGGCCTCTCCCCGAAGGGACTAGTCCAAAATCTATTAATATTTTTTCTACCAAAGTATAAATTTAACGCGCAAGATTGTACAATTTAAGAACTCTTCAACACAACTTGTGTACAACTAAGTCTCTTGTAAATAAAGTGGCATTTTTAAGTATAGAGTTAACTTCATAGAACCACCCGTTGCAAGGCAGGGCCCGGATTGTAAGAAGTGACCTACCTACAAAGTCCGAGTATTATATACAAGATAGCTACTGCAGATCCGTGTAGAGCGTCGGTCCTTCGACTATCCTATGTTAAGAACCTGCATCTACAGATATTGTCAAAACCATGCAGGACCGTCGAAAATCATACCTGCATAGAAACTTCTTATAGTACGTTTAGATTGTTTGTTAACTCCTGCACAGGTTCCCAAGAGTAGAATCCATTTAATTTCGTAGAGATAGCAAGGAATTCTTGATGATCTTCCGTCATTACGATAAATTGGCGTACGCTGTGCAATGGCGCCTATACGTTGGATACATATTTCATTGGCATCTGAAAAACAGAAAGTACACGTACAAGATCATGAACTATTAAATAATAAAATGACTATTTATATTATAAAATGTGCGTCATAAAAGTTCTAGGTGTTATGTAAATATGGGTTCTTTAACTTTGGCTTGGACTCTCCCAAATTCAATTGATATAAAATTATATTGTTCGCAATACAACAAGTACTAGTCGTTTATTTTGGACATTCCGTACTACCCATCAACATTTATGGTATTTACCTATTATACTCAGTTCATTTTATGAACTAAGGTTTCATTAAATATATCAAAATCATATGTAACACGATTCATATTCACATTTCCCTTTTGAGAAATTCCTAAAAATCGTGGATAAATGGAATCAAAGATGACTTAGTGGTAATTGAAAATATTAAAATGATTTTAAGAAAAATTAAGAGAAATGAAAAATGCAGAAAGAAAAACAAAATCAAAATTAATCTAATTGAGAACACAGATTAAACAATGTAGTTAAATGATATTTATTCAATTCACTTTATTTCAATGATGTACGTAATGTGATGCACAATGAATTTTATAATACAGAACAACTATCTAGATACCCGGAGCTGGGTAAAGCCTAAAGAAAGCGTGGTAAACATTAAGCTATTTGAATATTCAGCAAATGTGTATTTTAAGGTATTGAAATATTCAAACATGCTAAGTGGAGGTTATAGTAGACATACTCTTAACCGGCGAACGCGGAATCGGACCCTGGCCGGATAAAGAATTGGTTGGTTAAATCAAATTTATGGAGTACAATATGATTGCACTTCCCAAGATGAGCAGAAAAAAAACACATTCACACTAACGGCCACATATTTACTGCATTACTGTATTTCTTAAACTAAATAATTTAAAACCATATGTTTAGCAATATATAGGAAGGAAAATAATTTAATTTAGAATAGATAAATAATGTTCTTGTTCAGCTGAGCGACCGTTTGAAGGGAGGCTGATTAAAAGAGTGTCTACTGTATTTTATGGAATAGCTGTAGAAGCAGATACCGCACATAATTTTCATTTATTGTTCTTTCAAGGGTTAACTAATTTAGTTTTGTTTAGACAACATTGTTACAAAGAAATGCTGATTTCGCCTTAAAATTGCGTCTTCCAATGGCAGGTAGCCCTACCTACTCCATTTAGTCATATAATAGTTTGACGGTCTTCCCCGTTCTTTTCCTTGGTTCCGTCTAACTTGAAAATCAGCAACTAACGTGGCCACAGATACTGATTATATATACACGAATTCTCATTGAGTAAATCACTGAAAACTATGACGAAAAAGCGCACAAAAATATATTCCAAGTAATAATTAAAACACATACCAACAGAAATTAAGAGGGATGGAGGGAAATAAGACGAGAAGTGAAGAAGATTACGTAAGAAAAAATGGAAGCAATTAAAAGAACAAAGAAAACAAAGGAAGAATAAAAGAGAGAGCGAGAGAGAGAGAGAGAGAGAGAGAGAGCAGGAGCAAGTAGAAATGTAATGAAGCAATATATGGGGTTAATATAAGGGGCTAAAATCATCATTCGCATGTTCTCGGAAATTGAAGAATAAGATAGCTCCAACTCTTATAGTAGAATAACAAATAAGAAAAAAGCAAAGAAGTTGATTGATTGTTTCAATACTCATTAGTTCGTTACGCTCACAAATTCGCTACATACTACCAATTTATTAGTAGTAATAAGAAATCAATTGTTAACAAGCGCCTGCATAATAAAGACACACTGCCCCACAACTTGGGTGTTTTGTGGGCTGCGCACCCTTTATAATAACCAGATTCTCTAGTGGACTGAGACCCCATTGTGTAGATGTCACCGGACACTGCTCCCCTTTTAGGGGAAGTTTGCCCCATTTATTATAACCTACTTATATGATACCCCTTCTTAGAAAATGTCTTTTCTCCAGCATCAGTGGTTTGTAAAATGTGTTTTGGTGGCCATTCTGTATTAAAGAGCGCGACTTATTTAACCTTTTCTTATATTGCCGTGACCTACTCTTGGTGGTACACTTTCATACCAAATTTCGTCTCCCTAATTCGAATGGTGTAGAAAATGTGTTTATGTGCAACCTTTTTAGATATAAGGTGGTAACGTTTTCAAAGTATTTTAGCACTTTCCTAAACCACTCGTGATAATACAGCTATGCCAAATTTCGTATCTCTAGCTCAAACGATGTGGAAAACGGATTTTAGGGTCCGTCATTTTGGATCCAAAAGATAGTCTTTGGGCACATTCCGTATTAATTTCTTGACTTATTGGTATGGTGTACTTTCATACCAACTTTGGTGTTTCTAGCTCCAGTAGTCTCGCCTGGCAATTGTGATGAGTGAGTTAGTGAGTCAATTAGTGGCTATAGGGTTATGTATATATATATATTGGACTCGCCTTCCTTCGCTAGGGGTGCTGATCCGAGACTCCTCGGGGGTTGTGGCACCATTTTAGAAGATTTGAGTGGGTTCTCCCCTTTATCGTAACCGCACTCTCTGGATTACCGCCCCCCATTGTGCCGATCTGCACCCCCATAGGGGATGTTGGCCTGATGTTACACCTTTACAACAAATGTCGTTTCTCTAGCTTCAGTTGTGTGAAAAATTTGTTTTGGCTGACCATTATGGATCCAAGATGGCGACTTCTTTTTTAATGTTTCCGTATATTGTCGTAACCTACTCGTTATGGTGCAACTTCATATTGAATGTCATTTCCATAACTCGAACGGTGTGGAAAATTGTTTTTATGCTTTTGTTTTGGATCCAAGATGGCGACATTTAGAAATTGTGGCAATACTTTCCTAAACTACTCTTGATAATACACCCCTATGACAAATTTCGTATCTCTAGCTAAAACGGTGTGAAAAATGGATTTTGAGTTATGCTATTTTGGATCCAAGATTTTGTAATATTTTCGTAACCTACTGCCGATGCTGTACCGTCGTACTAAATTTTGTGTTTCTAGATCCAGTCGTTTCCGTTATGCAATTTATAGGTTTGGCGGCCTCTTTATATACAAGATGGAGATTTCCTAAAATGTTGTAATATTTTATTTAACTACTGGTGACAATGCATATTTATACAAATTTCGTATATCTAGCTCAAACGGTATGGAACATAGATTTTCAAGTCCATCATTTTGGATCCAAAATATTTTGAAGATATTTTGTAATATTTTCGTAGCCTAATAGTAAAAATGTACCCTCATACCAAAATGTTGATTCAGTAGCCCCAGGATTTAAGGCTGTATCTTGTATACAACAATGGATTTGGCGGCCATTTTGATCAGAGTTGGCGACATTTTGAAAAATCCTGATTTTCCTCTTTACCTACTCTTGGTCATACACCTTCATAACAAATTTGGTGATTCTAGCTCCAGTAGTTTGGCCTGGGAATTTTGATCAGTAAGTGAGTGAGTCAGTCAGTGATCATTGGGTTTTACATAATGTGGACTCGGTCTTCTTCGCTGGGAATGCTGTCTCCAACTTCCGTGTTTTGTGGTCTGCTCCCTTTTATCGTAACCAGATTCTCTAGGGACTGTGCCCTTATGGTTCAGATCAACCTTCAAACCCCAGGGAGTTTCACCCCTATGGGGAAAGTTTAACCCATTTATTGTAACCTATTCGTGATGCTGCACATTCATACCAAATTTTGTTTCTCTAGCTTCAGTTGTTTTTAAAATGGGTTTTGGGCTGCCAATTTGGAATAAAGATGGCGAATTGTTTTAAAGTTTCAGTGAAATCTAAAATTTCAGATCTCTACCTCGAACAGTGTGGAAAGTCGGTTTGGATCGCCATTGTGAATCCAAGTAGGCGAGTGTTTCAAATAGTTGTAATATTTTCCTCAACTACTCTTGATAATACAAGTTTATGCTAGATTTCGTATCTCTTACTTAAACGGCGAGGAAAATAGTTTTTGGGGTCCGTCATTTTAAATCGAAAATGGCATCTTTACATTCATTTTGTAATACTTTTGTAACCTACTAGTGATTATAAACCTTCGTACTAAATGTACTGTATTTAGCGCAATTGGTTTAGCCTATGCACTCTATACAGCAATGGGGTTGGCGGTCATTTTGTTTCCAAGGTAGCATTTTTATAAATGTCAGATTTTTTTCTTTTACCTACTCTTGATCATGCATCATCACAACAAATTTGCTGTTTCTAGCTCCAGTAATTTGACCTGGAAATTTTGATAAGTGAGTCAGTCTATGAGTGAGTGAGTGACCATGGGGCTATATATTAAATATTATATTGTCTCGTTAGCTTTGCTGGAGGCGCTTCCCCAGGCTCCCGTGAAGGCTGTGTTCCCACGCTTGTGGTTGTTGGGGGATGGCGCTCCCTTTATCGTAACGAGACACTCTGAGTGACAGGGCCCCCTGGTGCCGATCTTCCCAGGGGTCTTGGCGGCTATAGAGGAGATTTGCTCCATTTATTGTAACCTTGTGATGCCAAATTCCGTTTCTCTAGCTACAGTGGTTTGAAAATTGCATCTTTCGGCAGGCATTGTGGATCGAATATGGCGGTTTTTTAATGTGTCCTTCTATTGTCGTAATTTACTCGTGATGGCACACATCGGGACAGACGTAAGCTATGGTTCTGTTACCGCCCATAAAATTCATTTTTATCTTATCGTGATGACACACCTACATATAAAATTTCATTTCTGTACCTCGAACGGTGTGAAAAATGGGCTTTTGGGTGACCATTTTACTCCGGGTTGGCAATTTTTTCAAAATGTAATGTTTGCCTAACTACTCGTGATAATACACCTTTACCCAAATTTCGTGTTTCAAGTTCTAACTGTGTGGAAATTGGACTTTTGTGCCCGCTACATTGGATCCAAGATGACGTGTTGGATACATTTTGTAATATTTCGTAAACACCTAGTAATTATGTACCGTCATACCATATTTCGTTTCACAAGCTCCAGTGGTTTAGGCTGTGTATTCTGTACAACAATAGCTTTATCGGCCATTTTGGATAAAATATGGTGACTTTTTCAAGATTTTGGAATATGTACTTACCCTGCTAGTGATCATGTACCTTTGTGCTAAATTTCGAATCTCTAGCTTAAGCGGTGTCGAAAATGGATTTTTGGGTCCGCCATTTTGGATCAAAAAATACGTTTTTGGATACAGTTTGTGCCAGAAACTAACGCTGAGCAGTTTTCACATAAAATATAGTTTATCTTGGAACGTAAGTACTCAGCAAAAGAAGCTTTTTCAAGACAATAACAATCGCAAAAAATACTAATGTCGTGATCATGCATACATATTTAAAGTCCATTTCTCCATTCCTGTTGTTATCCCAAGCATCTAGAAGATATTGGTTTGGATTACGCATTATTCAGCTCAATTGGTCCAATATAATTCTGTCATAATCGTCTACCATTTGTTAATAATCCTACAATGGATGTTTGTATAACAAATCTGTAAAAACAAGTAAAAATCGTAAACAGTCTGGAATGATCGATACTGTTACCAAGGCCTTTCAAAACATCAGTTGAGATGAGTAACCTCATATTATAAGAGAGACGTGATCTTTTCTGGTTTCATGTGGTATCTCTCGACCACACACACACACACACACACACACAGACACACACACATATATATATATATATACATATATATATATATATATATATAGATAGATAGATAGATAGATAGATAGATAGATAGATAGATAGATAGATAGATAGATAGATAGATAGATAAATAGATAGATAAGCATTATTCTTCTAGAGACTGGAAAAAATACAATATATCGTAACTAGTCGATCACGCCTAAAGAACGTATGATTAGCGGACGTTTGTGGTAGCATATTAATTTAACTAAACAGACAACGAGGAGTCCGAAAATTACATCCATTCTTTCCTCCCTTGTTTGTTTGCCTTCCAGAGAAAACTATTTTAAATATATTAAGAGAGGACATTGCTATGACACAGAAATATGGCTGAAATAAGATTCCAACTGTAGGTGGGTTTTGTTAACGTTGCGTACGTAGTTTCAGCCTACTAAGAGTTGGCCCATACACCTAGAGTAAAAAACAACGTCCTCTTGCCGCTGACGGGCTAATTCTAGTATCAAAATAAGTTTCCAGTACATCACTACTAAGTTCGCAGCTTACTCTAGTTTACTCACCTTGGTTTGAGGTATTATGCGCATATTAGCAGAAACACATAATACAACGGCGCTGACTGTGCTGCTTATATATAGAATCAAAATTGAGGGGAACCAAGAATACCTAACGCAAAATGATGCAGTCAGTTTTTAGCTGATATCTCCCAGCAAACAAGTTGTCATTTGATCGGCGTTCGCGTTCTCGTAAATGCATCTAATGCAAAATTTAGTTCAAACTTTAAAAAAACATCTGTCTATTACAACAATAATACACAAGAGAGTGAAAAGTACAAAAATTCTAGAACACTAAGTTAATGATAAGGAAAAAGTCTTTTTATAAAGTTTATTGATTTGTTTTTCTATAATGTACTATTTCAGTAATATTGGCCTCGTCTTATTAGAAATAAATGCAGCACTGTCTATATAAAACATCGGACCAATATTGAGCAAATACAGTCCAGTATCGGGCCAATATCGATCAAGGTTGGCCCAGTATTATGCCGATATTGACCCGATGTAATGTATTGACAGGGTTATATCAGTTTCTAAGAAGCTGAGGCCAAATATTACTGAAATATTTTATTATAGATAAAAAATCAATAAACTGGATAGTGGGATTGCTGTATTTGTAATCCTAGATAAAGCTGAATTACAAATCAAGTATTAAGTGATAATAATGCAAACAATCGATATTTCCTTTAAAACATAAAATCTGCTCCTGACCTTTTAACCTGAAGATAACGTCGGACATCACTGAGATATTATGTGGTTGATATTGGATTAACAAGATCTATATCCATCCCAACGACAGACAATTTAATTTTAGCTAACATATATTTGCTCCACCCTAAATTGTATAAATCTCGTTGCACTTCCGTAGATGTGATTACACTCAGTTTTCCAAGAACGAACAGCTTGCGTAAAACAATTTGACAATGCTCTTAGTAAGCAAAACAAATCATGTTAGTATCTGAAAACTGTATCTGAGGATACCATTTGATGACGAAAAAAATGAACAGTTTAGAATAAGCACAACTAAAATGTGCCTATCTCTCCAAATTCCCAGATCCGATAATAACACACGTAATTCCAATTGAATTGACTAGTTCTGTGTTCCATTAACTATCTGGGCATAATCATTCCTACTATAGGCGGAACTTCTGTACAACTGTAGGCCCTAGGCTCCAGACTAATGACAACAACAAAAATCAAAATATACTTCACAACTATATCAATTTAAAGGGCTCAAAATTATCAAGAAAAAATTGTGCATTGCTGTACGTTGTCTTCTTTCTTCATTCAAGCTACTTCCGTGTTTAGTATCAAATCAGTCATCAGTATCCTGGTTACAATACGAAACGTCGATCCACTCTCTGCTTTCAGTCGAATTACAATTCAGAATATATTGCAGCTACCGAAAGCTATTTCTTCCTCCAAACAGAGAAAATATTGGAACGAAGTATCCAAAGAATGTACCACTTGAATAATATAGAAAATATATTTTAATTCGTCTTAAATAGAATGCTTCAGTTTCACTTTTCAAAACACTCTCTTCCTCAATATTAAACATATCTCACCGGGCCACAAAATCAATCAGCTTATTTAGCACGAACTGGTAGGCAACATGTCGTCCTGGTTTTGTCTGCGTAACTATGCATAAGATTCTCCCTTCATTTAATTTCTCTGCGTCTACGTGTCAGCGATACTGAATTTTCACTATATCGCTGTTCCCTTTGTCCTTCTTGAAAAGTAACGTCACCAATCCTTCAGCACTGACGACGCGGAAGGGTCGGAAATAAATTAACATAGAACGATAAATGTTGTGCCTCCAATTAACAGAAAAATGCGTTAGCAATAAATTGCAATGAACACAAACAAATAAGCCATTGCCATTCCTAAAGCTTCCTTCATACGTATAAACATGAGTAGCATAGATAACACATCATAATATGTCTATCCTAATTGTTCTTCGTACATCTGCTGCAGTTTTATCCGAGTATGACACTTCGATAACCTTACTTATATGATAATTTCAGAGATTTAAATAACTTTCTTATTTACTTGGTGACTAGTTTTACTTATATACTTCGGCTTTGAATATTATTATAAATTTGGGATTTTTTCAGATGCAATATAAAATAGTAACACATTTTTTTTTATCAACCTGAGTAAAATTAAGCATTCATACTAGTATGTCGTTCTTTCATCTTGCTTTTATAAATTTTCAGGACCTTATGCAGTATGTAATTTGACTGGTATAAGATGTTTAATTCAGAATAAATGTAAGTAATGAGTTATTGTCTAAATGTGTTTGATTAATTATACATTTATGCAAGGTAGTACGAAATATTTGAACATTATATTTGAAATAATTCGAAAATAGTTCATTTAATTAGTATTACAATATGGCCTTAAAATCATTCTGTTAAAATATTTTCGATTGAAATGAACTTCTATTTCACACATCCTAATAACCTGACAAATATAAACAATATTAGACTTACAAAAAGTATCGTCAGTCTCTTGAATATTAGACATTGAAGTTGGTATGTATCGTTGAAGTGTACATCTTGCTTACGGTTAAGTGACAAACATCTAAACAAACGTGGGGACTTAAGGAAAGAAAGCGAAGTGGAATAAATAAGGAAATTATTAAGAAATCTCTGCTTATATAATTTATCCCTAAAAGACTAGTTACAGAGGATTTATAAATATCGCAATCATGGAAATTGTAATTCTTGTATCAGACGTTGTATTGAAACAGTTCGACAGGAACAGTTCACTCTATGATAACAAAAATAATAAATTGAAAAAGTAAATTAAAGTTAGTCATTGATGAAGTGACTGCTTTAAGCCAGAAATCTGCTTTAATTGTCTATGTTCGTGTACATATTCCTTAACTTCATCGCACAAGATAGTTTATTTATTGGTTTGATTGAGTTGTATAGTGTCACAGCAGTAGGATATTAACTCTCTCCTGTAATCTGCAACATCTTCATCCATTTGGCTTATCAGAAAAATACCTTAGAGGGAAGATGGCGGAAATGTGTGATGAGTGTGGAGATGAACTCCATAGGAAAAACTTCTCTGCGTTGTAACGCAGAAATTAAACGAATGTTTCATCTAGAATGTAGAAACATACCTGTGTCAAAGTTTAGGAGAATGAACAGTGCGATAAAGAAACAGCAGAAGTACGGAAATTTTATTGTTT
The DNA here is from genome assembly GCA_022664845.1 of Lepisma saccharinum. Taxonomy (NCBI): domain Eukaryota; kingdom Metazoa; phylum Arthropoda; class Insecta; order Zygentoma; family Lepismatidae; genus Lepisma; species Lepisma saccharinum. The sequence continues at coordinate 4,572 of JAGDQP010021838.1, read as the reverse complement.
TAGAAAATAACCGTGACATACGTATAAGGGAATAGATGCGGCGGTAAGAGTCCATGACAGCCTTCGCAGAAAGCAGAGAAGCCAGAATAAGGAAGATGAAAGTAAAGTGATGAGTGGCATCCGGACATCAGAAGAAGAGGGGAAAGAGGAAAGTAATTTAGTTTGATGTGATTCCCATAGAAGTTACCCCCTTATGATCTAACTTCAACCACCTTCAGGTTACTGGAAAACGTATGTTTTTGAGTTATAAATATGAAGAAATATTTGAGAAATGCATTAGAAAAACAAATTTCGAAAATTATAGATAAAAATTTTAAATTAAAATGTTAAGTTCCCGATTTACAATCACAAATTAGCAAATTAGAGTAATACACTCGAAGAAAAAATGAAATGCAGATCATTCGCTATAAAAAAGGAGCAAATGACGTAGTTATAATTTGATCAACATATTCCGCTTTGGGGGTTCAACGGGATATGGAAAGTGAGACACACGTTGTGCATTGGGTGCTAGCAAAACCGAGAGAAAGAAATATTGCGAACCCAGTTTTACAAATCAACGGCAGCGTAAAGCATTTATGGAATTAGTAAATGATTCCACGAAGCGAATAATAAACTAATTAGTCTTTAAAGGGTTTCACACATGCAGTCACAATTTTTGCCAATAACAAAACGTTTATTGGGTAGGGTGAAAGATAATAAAAGACAAGCGAGTTAGGCGTTTGTGAAGACTGACACGGATGAGACCATATACATATACAAAGAACCTCATGATAGAGCAAGAGTAATAGAAAGAGCTACTGATGTCGAAAAATTTGCGAAAAAGGAACACTCTTTTATTTACTTGCAATGTTTGGGTATTAGTACAAAGTTTGTAGTTATGTAGTAGTAAATTTAAGCATAGTGTAACTAGTTAATTTGTAGAATGGTAGATTTGGACATAGAAACCCCATTTTTAAGAAACATTCACCTACATTTAATATGTAAGATCACATAGTAAATTGATTTGAATTTCCCTAAAACTAATTAATTGTCTTTGTTCATTCGAGTTTTCGAAATCTCCTGTCTAACATAAAGACTTTGTTACATTCTTAAATGTCCTTAATAGTGAATTCACAATTATTGCTTAAAGCGAAATATATCTTCTTGATGAAGAAAAAAACAAACTTTTTTTTTATTCCTAACTACGTGTACGACAATATAATAAAAACACACTACATAGAAATTAGCAAAATAGCGTTACTGCTTATTTCTATGCTCTTCAAAATTTATCGGGTGTTCGCTGAAAACGTAACTGAAAAGTGTTATTCCCCTGTACACCCATCATGGTATGGCAAATTAAGAAAACAATACAAGCAAAAAATATTCGCATTGCAAAAGAGAGCAACGAGAATAAGACCGTCAAATAAAGGATTAAAAAAACTTTATTTGTATAAACTAGATTGCTTAATGTATAGGATACTCAATGTCAATGCAACTATATTATCGTCCCGAGTAATAGCTTTAACACACGCTTTAAGGTTAAGAGCGCTAACAGAACATCAGACAATTCCTAGACCACGCCTAACCTACGAATTGTGACGTATCACCTATAATAGCATTACTGTTCCGAATGATTTAAACGTGAACATTAGAAGAGGAAAAATATAAAAATCGTTCACAAAACAAGTGAAAAACTTTGTACAGCAATACCAAACTGAATTTTATATAAAGTGAATTTATCAAGCATTTTTATCATCTAATATATATACATGTTAAGGCCTCTCCCGGAGGGAGGATGTGGTCTACTGCTCCCACACCGACCAGACGTGTTGGGAGAGGAGAGCCGAAGCTCTCAACTGTGATCGCTGCCTCTTTATTCAGGTTGCTTCCCAATTGGCCTAACGACGCTGGGTGGATGCCGCGTTGCCCATATACATACAGGGTGTATCTTTAATGGTGGGTCAAACTTCAGAGGATGATGGAGAATGACAAAAGACATGATTTAAGCGAAGTAGTTGTAATGCGAAAATGCGTCAGTACTGAGCTATAACCCGCCGAAAATGGACCAAAGTAGAACACAAAGAATAGAACGAGAGAACGAAGTATCTGAGAAAGGTCGGGTCAAAAGAACGATTGCAGTATGTGCCCTGTAGATGCGAGTCATGCACACATCGATTCGGAACAGTGGCGGCGCGTGCGAAGAAACACAGCAATGTACTGTATTACTAGTGGAGCGTTGGGGAAAGTGCCAGGGCGACAAGAGGCCAGCAGACATGTGGTGGCTCGTTTCCGGCGTCACGAACGTGGTATACAGTGTGGCTGTTGACAGGGGTATGGCAGAATGTGGGATCGCAAAGCCCGGAAATCACCGAAGTGTCACAACGCTCCTAGGAAGCAGGATCCTTGGAGCACGAAATACGTACGGCATACACGACAACGGAGTGCGGTAAAAGGTCAGGTACAACAATCGTACAGTGGGTGATGTAATGTAGGACGACACATACTAATGTTAGACATGACTGCACGTGATACTGGTAGGACGAAAACACAATGTACTTACATTCACAGCAGCTGCTCAAAATAGCGTCCCTGGGATGAGATGCAGGTATGGGATCGCCGTAATAGGTTTTGGCGCATCCGCTCGGGGATGCCTGGGTTGGTGAAAATCATCACACAGGCAGCGAGGATGCGTTCAAGGAGGGTTTCCCCGTTCTGGACAGGTGTGTCGTAGATGAGCGCTTTTACATAATCCCACAAGAAGAAATCAATGGGGTTCAGATCAGGGGAGCGTGCCGGTCAAGCAATCGGACAGTACCTAACGCTACACCTATGCGGGAAGGCATCGTCAAGGCACTGACGTGCAGCTGCGCCAAAGTGTGCTAGGTCCCAGTCATGCTGATACCACATACGTGCACGAACATTAAGATGTGCATCTACTACTAATGCAGGGAGTGTTTCGCGCAGCAACACTGCGTACACTGGTGATGTTAAGCGCGGCGGTAAGAGATATGGTCCTTTCAGCTGGTCACCGACGAAGCCAGCCCAGATATTTACCGCATATCGCTGTTGATGTCCATTCACAATGGTACCATGGGGATTTGCTTCGGCTCACATATGACTATTCCAGGTATTGGAAACCCCCTCTCGCGTGAAACAGGCCTCATCTGTGAAGAGTATGGCGGCAAGAAACTGCGGGTCTTGCAAACAGCGCTGCACTAGCGTTTCATTAACACCACACGGAGTTCGAAGTCTGTAGGTTGCAGGTCTTGCACTTTCTTTGGATGATAGGGGTGTAGTTGTTCACGGAGTACTCTCCACACAGTAGTGTGATCAACCCCCACTTCTTGTGCTATTGCTCTAGTGCTGCTCGACGGGTGTTCATTCACACGCTCAAGAACCTCTTCCTCAAGGTCGGGAGTCCGGGTTGTTCGTCGCCTGCCGCGGTCGTTGCTGACTCGGTGCAAGTTTCCCGTTTCCCATAAACGCCGAAGCAGCCTCGGAAACATGGTGTACTTTGGATGGCGCCCGTCTGGATATCTGTTGCGATACAACCTTGCAGCTGCACGACTGTTTCCATACGCTCGCCCATACACAAACACCATATTTTTAAGTTCTTCCAACAGCCATTTTACTCCCCCACTACGCCCTCTCCAGACCACCAGCACAGACAACGCACGGGTACTGATACTGAACGACTAACCACGGAATAGTAACACGCCGTCTGCAGGTTCGGGAAGGAAACATGTTACCTGCACAACGATGACGTACATTACCGCCGAGTCATGTGATACAGAGGGCGTACAGCGACAGAGCCTCCTCGTGTTGTTTCCTCTGTTTGTGTGTAGCCACCAACGTACGTAACGTATGATATCAACACAAGGACAGGTGTCGAATGCCGCTTGTAACACGACAACACGTGTTGTTTGTGGGTTCGGCAATAGGGCTTTCAGGAAACAATGCATGGACATTGTCGTGTGGAGCATTGTACGTGCCCCAGCGTCGCGACAGCGTCATACCACGGAACGTGCGACTACGGATCCGTCTCTCACATGCTTACTCTGTTATTTGCCATCAACCCGGTACGTTTGATCCCATGTTTCCACTCCCAACCAGTGCTGTCATATGCGCCCCCTTGCACCGCCACTGTTTCGCATCGATGTGTGCATGAATCGATTCTACAGGGCACATACTGCAATCGTTCTTTCGACCCGACCTTTCTCCGATACTTCGTTCTCTCGTTCTATTCCTTTTTGTTCTACTTTGGTCCATTTTCGGCGGGCTATAGCTCAGCACTGACGCATTTTCGGATCACAACTACTTCGTTTAAATCACGTCTTTTGTCATTTTCCATCATCCCCTGAAGTTTGACCCACCATTAAAGATACACCTTATATATATAAGACACTGAGACAAGAAAAAAAGTAATCTTGAACTTTGGGCGATCGGACATAGTTTCGGATCTACAAGGTGCCGAAAGCGTGGGAAAATGAATTTCGGACGCCAATACTTCGGAAACTATCCAACGTACAGAGCGCGGGTAAAAAACTAACATAAGAAGTCATACCTGCTCTATTGAAATATGCATGCTTCAGA